>JAGVSP010002077.1:0-131852 GCA_022494985.1 Micrasema minimum | reverse complement strand
TTTCGAGTAAACAAAGTATTAAGAAGTACTTTCTACTGTCATTTTCGTATCAGACCACATTACATTACACTTTTAGATCATTTTTCAAAATTCTGTTTGAGTACAGGGGCGTTTTTATCGCATACAATGCACTGTAATTTATTGCACATTTGCTTGTCGTGGGCGTGATGAAGACCTCATTCGGAGACAGGTGGACCTTCCCGGGAACGGAACCCGGGACCCAGTAAGCCGAAACTCCGGTACATTAATCACTAAGCCACGCGGAGGTCGGACGCCACTAGGCCCCGATACGGCGAAATTGTACCACCAATATGATTGATTTTTATCGTTCGCAAATTGAGCAAATAAGAATATTATCACTATGAAGAAAATTTCTCCTTATGAATATTTAGTCATTTTGGACTCCTGTGCTTCGGAAGACCTACTTCCAACCATTTAAAGGAATTACTGTTTTAAGAGGGTCATAACAAAGAAGAAGATAAAATAAACTGCGTGTACGATAGTGGAAAGGTACCTATATGAACCAAAATTTTTAATAAAGTATGTAGGTTTTTTGCCAATTATGCACATACTCGTAATTACCCCACCCCACCAAAATAGACATTAAGTATAAATATTTACTAGGTATCTACGAGAGAAAAAAAGTATAGTATATGAATACCTCAGCACGGGTCTTGCCCAGTGAGGTATTTCATAGATTTTTTTTAAAAAGTAAATTATACGTGTAAAAAAAATTAAATAGATTACGCTTAGTTCTTAATAATAAGTCAAATCAGCAAGTAAGTGCGTGGATGAGAAGATGTATGAATAAGGAGGAAGCAAGGGAAGTGTGCCAGAACAGAGTGGTTCCCTACCTACCCCTGTTGGTATTAAATATAGGGTTCTACAATCTAACAAAAACCACTATAAAATTAGTTTATAATTTAACTATGTTTAACATTGGCTGTTAGCAGCAAACACGATATTTTCTTAAAACTCAACCAAAATTTATTACATAAGACAAAGTGCTTTAACTCCTTGATTTAAATTGCAAACGTAGAACGTAATTTTCCCGCCTTGATTAATTTCTCGGTGAGTTGAGTTCACGTATACTACTCGTGAGGTTAATGAGGAAGATGCAAAGTGTGGACAGTGAGTGAACGGGTTATAAAACTCTTACACGGCAAGTGCAGAGCTAAACTTCAAAGTGAACTTAACCCACTCGAGCCGAACTTAAATACTGCAATTCGCATGAAATAATTGTACCTATGTACATATATCTACTAGGTGTATAAATAAAAACATTACTGTAATATTTTGATACTTGAAAATTAGATTGCACATTCGTGTATACAGATTTTTTCGGCAGTCGATCTTCCAAGAGAGTATTGTAACTATCCAACCATCACGCCATTTCTCTGAAAGGGTAGGCAGAGAGGATAGAATGTCACACCACTCTGTCCTGTAACATTTCCTTTGTTTCCTCCACATTCATACATCTTCTCATGCACGCACGCCGATCATGCCGACTTTTCACATTCAAGTGTTGTTAGATATCGAAGAAAAATGTGTTTTCACTTTTAAGTGGATAACAACGACAATGGTGATAAGGCACTGGACTCACGATACGGAGGTTCCGGGTTCAATTCCCGGTGAGAACACAAAGTCAAAAGTTATTTATAAAAAGTTGTTTTTGACGTTGTTCCTCTCTGTATTGTGCCTTCTGGCCTGTTGTGGTGACTAAATAAATAAAATGAAATAAAAATAAATAAATGTATAAAAATATATCGCTGGTCAAAAACAATGCAAGTGCAGTTCAATGCCTTCTACAAATATTCTTCTTAACTTTGCGTCTTGAATTTATTCTGGTTACGTAAGATTCCGAGGATATTAAAATTTCTGAAATACCTACATCTTTATACAACAGCTTCTTTATAGTTTTTGCTATAAACTTACCGATAAAAATGACAATGTCCGCACTCCTTGAATCCTTCATTGTATGGTGTTATAAAAGCGATAAATATAAAAACGAAGGAATACAGAGTCGGAGCTCGAACAGATTTGAAAGTGTAATATAAATGAAGAGTGTGACAATAACAAAAAAAAGCAATAGCATTATAAAAACAAAAAATGTTTTCTGATTTACCTGTTATATCTTAATCTATGCTATTTTTTATTCTGTCGAAGAATCAAAGTAGAGTGAAGAATCATCTTGAAAGGATATTATTTTTATAAAAAACAATACTGTACGGAGCATTCAATTTTATAGGAAAATGAAACAAAAAAATACCAAAACTTAAGAAAAATGTCATTTAGATAGCAATCTTATCGAAAACGTTTGAATTCATCCATTTCGTTGATTTTTAATAGCGTTTTCGTGGATTGATATTATTTTGCAGTTAAGCTTTGATGACAAAAACTTAAAAACAAACAGAGGCGATTCTTTTTTTAAAAAACACATCTGTCTAACATATGTTTTTTTTTCATGTGAATTTTTTTTACTTCATTAATCCTTAATTCGGTCCTGTTTTACCCAGCTTTGCGCCGTCAGTATAGAGTGCGACCGATCCAATTTTCAGGGCCCAATTAGTGGATCATGTGAGAAAGGGGCTCTCTGTTTCCGCTAAAGACGGATTCAGAGGTCGAATTGCATAAACATCAGATTCATTTTATACGAAAAGGATCTAAAAAAGACTTCACGGAAGAGCTTTACCCGCCCTAAATGCAGTTTTGCGAGTTAAAAGGTAGTTTTAGGGCGGAAATACGGTAGTTATGTTAAACATAAAATGTATTTCAATTTAAATAAATAAAAATCAATTTATATTTACTGCAGAACGATACAACTTTGTATTTGGTAGATGACTTTGTGTAGTTAAAATAAAGCTGGATATATCATCATCATCATACCATATCCGCTCCCTGTGTGGAGCATATGGAATCCACAAACTGCCTCCAGGCCAAGCGATTGGCCGCCAGCTCCCGTAAATCCTCCCAAGTCAAGTCCACGTCCCGCAGCTCTGACGCGAACTGCCGACGAATTGTCAACAGTGGACGACCAGGACGCCGAGAACCTGATGCCTTGTAAAATAGGCAAGCATGGTTAAGGCTCTCGGGAGGCATTCGTAGTATATGGCCTAGCCAGCCGAAACGTCTTCGCCGGATGACAGTAGATACCAAGACACCAGATACCTATTCCATTATTAAGGAGGCAATATTGTTTGTCCAAGAGAAAGCCAAAATTTTATGGTGAGCATATATATATATATAAGAGTAGCCAACTTTTGCAATAAATTTATCGACGCCAGTCAGACTGCAGCTAACTTCATATAGGACAGAAAACTGTACAGTTACTTGTGCAGTTTGCAAGCTGTCCCGTATAAAGCGAAAATTGTACAAATATATTTTAATTACCTACAAGTATCAAAATTTCAGATACCTTCATACATACCTTGAATACACCATGTTTCACGATGACACTGAAAAACTTTGGAGAGTGATAAGTGATTATTCGTGGAATTCTGAGAAGAAAATCTTAAAAAATTTTTACAAACAAAGCAATCGTATTTTTTTATTAATAAGGTATTTACAAAAACGGTCGAATGTAATCCTAGCTTCACTGTTTGAAAGTCGTAATGACACACGTGACCGTATTGCAACTAATCGGTGAAGGTTCAGTTTAGCTATAATTAAACGAGACCCTTTTTTTAAAAAGAATTAAATATTAAATAAAATCTGTTTTCAGATATTATTGATATCCCAACAGAGACAGAGAAACTCTGGAAACGAATGTGGGTTATCTAGGCGTTTACAGGGCTTATGACCTGTCATTGGCTGGGTTAAGTGGCCACTTGACGTACTACAAACATTCCCCATTCCGCCTATCATCTGATAGCCATATATGATAAAAATTGGAACTACTATGGTATATTGAAATCGTCTTCGTCGTTCCGCTTTACAGAATGTTTCTATGCTGGTGTCATCTGTTGAGAAGAAGGCAAAGAATTTTTTTTTGGCAATCATCTTTTATTATTGTAGGTAAGGTCATAAGCCCTGTAAACGCCTAGATAACCCACATTCGTTTCCAGAGTTTCCCTGTCTCTGTTGGGATATCAAAAATATGTGATATTAGCCCAGCATGGGAATAATCCAGTAATTTGTCTACAAGTATTTGTATTAATTTCAAAAATGTTGTTTAAATTTGTTTTGTTTAAAAACAGACAGGAATTTTTTTCAGAACGTAAACATAACCTATCACCTACCGAAGTTTCGCGATGTCAGCGTGAAACACGGTGTACTTTCATTTTCTTACATGTTGTTAGCTTGCTTTTGGAATTTTATTCCAAGGAACTGTTAGAGTGATCAAAAGTGGCGTAGGAAAGTGGAAGATCAGGACCTCATGCTGAGCTGTTTTAATTATCGCCACCAAGTTAAACGAGATACGTCCAGTTCTCCCGGAACTGCAGTCCTTTCATTACCTATTTTATCTGCTGTGAGAGTAGAGCTCTTAAGCAATTAATGAAGTATATTGGATCTTTCTTCTTCTTCTTGTTCCTTTAATTATTTATTTATTTTATTGTTTTTACGCCCATAGGGCTTTTACATGGACATTTTTAAATGATTACACAGTAGGTAGCTATTCATTACCGCTAGAGATAGCATCCAGACACTGTTCCCTAAAATGCTCTAAATTTGTGTTAAAAACATCAATATTGTTAGAATACTTGTTAGCCAGTGCGTGCATTCTTTGTATCGGTGAGTTAGCACTGTAATTGGTCAATGATTGGCTACAGTAAAATAGTGCTTTACTACGGGTAACTCGACCAATACTAATTAAATTTGTTAGTTGACAACAATCAAACATTTTAATACTTTGAACAGAAAGAGCACATCATTTAATATTCTTCTATTTTCTAATGTTGTATATTCAAAAAGTTATTTAAAAAGTTACAATTTATGTTTACAATCGGAATATTTAATTTAAAATTAATAAAGCGCAAAAATTTATGTTGGACTCTTTCAATGTTCTTTACGTGAACCCTGTAATAAGGAGACCAAATGACGAGTTATATTCAAGCTGACTTCTTACTAAAGCAATATACAAAATTTTCATAGTTTTCATAGATTCGAAATTTTTTATTGCCCTCAGTAAAAATCCCAATGTTCTCTTACTTTTATTAACTATGTTTTGAATATGATAAACGAAGCATATTTTTTTATTGAACAGGATTCATTTTCTTGCTTGCTTTGAATTGCTTTTCTTAACTCACAAAGTTTTTTTCCAACGTTTTTATTTTTTCCTTAATAATTGTGTATTCGACAGTATCTACACCCCTTCGTTAATGTTTAAAACCAAGGTTTTCAGGTATTCCGTACTTCGCAGCAGTGGCTTCATTCCCCAAAAACTCCTCCGGTTTGTCGAGACTCCGTACTGCAGTTGAGCCTTTCGGCGTCACACATGGGACACTCATACAGTATATGAAGGACGTCTTGAGAAGTTTGGTCATCGCAAGGACAAACATTGTTTTCCCTCTTTTTGAAACGATACAAATATTTTCTAAAGGCAGCGTGTCCCGTTGGCATCTGAGATAGCTCGTAAGATCGGCCAAAAGTGTCTAAGATTAAGATAATGGAATATCCTCGTATGTGCGAGAACTTCTCATATTATTAACTCCCTTCTACAAGCCACAGCAGGGTGGATCCACTCGCCAATTTACAAAAGGTGGCTTCTAATGCTGAAGCCACCCTAAAATAATACGATACTTTATTCATTTTCTTTGGCATTTTATGTTCACTTATTTTAAAGTTATTTTTGTATTATGTTATCTTATTATGTTTTACAAGTGTATTATTTTATATGAACCTTGGAGGCTTGCACTCACCACCTCAATGTTTGGAATAAAAAACTTATTATTTTTATTATTATTATTATATAGATATTTCCTGACTTAAAAAAATAATTGTAATCGTCCGCTTCGTGGTGAAGTGGCAGTGCGTCGGGGCGTTATGCATGAGGTGGCGGGTTAGATTCCCGAAAGGGTCAAATTGACTGAATATGACTTACTTAATTGTGGTTTTTGCAATTCACATAAAAATATTAAATGTGGTTCCTTGGACTCGCTCTAAAGCTTAAGATTGATCATTTTGTCTTAATTTAATAATTATCAAGATACACTGCGCTTGGTGGACCAATGCAGTACCAACCCTATGCATCAATCAATGGATGTAAGGGAATTAAACTTACTATAGACCTTGTAGTGCTACTATCTGCATCCGTAAATTTCATTTACTTTTTAATGATCCAATATGATTCCACTTAATTCTAGCTGATTAAAATAAATTTAAAAAACTGCAAAAGCTGTTAACTTACGATACTCCGATGGCGTGCAATCTGTAATGGTGGGAATTTACATGGACGAATCTTGTAGCATTGGAAGCTCGTTATTTATAATGATGATAACTGAATAAAATATTTATGTAATCAGAGCAATATGCGTGTTGAGAATAGTGTCAAAATGGCGATGATGCTTTATCACAGGACTTCCCGCAGGTCGGGAGCCAGAACGGGGACCTTAGCACACGCGAGCGTAACGAAAAACGATCACTTTTGTTGATTTTTTTTCTAATATTTTATTTCGCAACCTCAACCAGTCAATTATAAAGGATAATGTTATAGAACTATCAGGCTTGAGAAAATTCATTAAATAAATCTTGATTTTTGTGTTCACATCGTACTTATTACCCATTTTTGATTGGGTATTTGATTGACACATAAAAAAATTGAACTCAGGTGTAAAAATCATTAAAAATAATTTGAGACAAGCCAAAAAAATGGCTTGAACTGTACCGGAAATATTATTGGTATGGTACCTAACCTAACCTAACCTAACCTAACCTAACCTAACCTAACCTCAACCAGTCAATTATAAAGGATAATGTTATAGAACTATCAGGCTTGAGAAAATTCATTAAATAAATCTTGATTTTTGTGTTCACATCGTACTTATTACCCATTTTTGATTGGTATTTTGATTGACACATAAAAAAATTGAACTCAGGTGTAAAAACCATTAAAAATAATTTGAGACAAGCCAAAAAATGGCTTGAACTGTACCGGAAATATTATTGGTATGGTACGCATTATAAAAATCAACCTTTTCGTGATCATCTTTAATGTTTTCTAAGAATTATTTGTCAATATTTTATATGAATAACTACGAATTGGTCCTGTAAAATAAAAAGGACTGCAGGAATTCCTAATACAGAAATCAAAATATTCGAAAAATTATTCTTAGTTACCTAATAAATCATTCGGCGCGGCGCGGCGTTCGATACTCATATCAGGACGCTGAGTAATATTATCAGGATGCTGAGTAGAAATATTTGGATGTAGAGTAATATTATAACGACGCTGCGAATTTATCAGATGACTAAAATTTACTTGTCGAAAATTTTACTGCAATCCCTGTTTTTTCCAGATGTTTTTCTCAGTGCGCGTCGTTACATAAATCGGCAAAACGTATCGTTTTGTCTGGCAGTCGGTAAACATGCTGAGCACCCTGAAAATGTAATTTTTAATATCTTCCATGATTAAAGTAATAATACTCGCAGAGTTCATTTATGACGCAGGATGTGTGTGATTTTAAATGAACCCAAGTGCTTGTAGAGTACACAAGTAGCAACTTATTTAATGAGAAATCAAACACAGAGTATCATTATTTAAATAAATATTTACATCCCTTACTAGTACATAGGTTACATATTTACATGAAAAATACATTCTTCTTCGATTTAAGAGATACCATTGACTGCACATTAAATTATTTTTTTTTACATAGTGCCTTCACTGGTACCTACCCACCATAAACAATTCATTGTTAGACTTATAAAACTATCCCATAATTAAAATCTTAAAAAGTAAAAAAAAAGGTCCTAAAAAATTTACAGAAATTAAAAATTTAAATTTAAATTTTCAGAAATTTAAAATTAAAGTAAAAATTTACAGAAATTTAAAATTAAAGTAAAAATTTACAGATAAAGTTAAACCATCTTTATTTAAGCATTTTAGTACTTAAATAAAATGAGGAAAAAATCCACTACGAATCTCCTTAGAAAACTTGAGGATTCGAATATGAGATATTATTTTAAAGTTTAAGTACAATTATTTTTTAATATCCATATATCAATAAAAATATAGTATAAAAAAATCTTACGATGTAAGGGTTAAGTCGTTAGGTTCATTTATTTATTTATTAACATAAACATGTACCTACATATTTTTATATGGGTAACTACCCATTGTCTTGTGTTATCATTTTTCAAACAAATTGTTATAAATCAGGGGATGATTATATCATTGACACTTAACATGGTCGAGTTAAGGGTTGAGGTGTTACACTATGTTATCGACAGGGTGCCGAGGGTTGGAATTCTCACATGTTTATTTTTGGGGATGAAAAATTCACATGGAAAAGTAAACGACAGCCCATGAATATTTGAGTTTAGTCACATGTATAAAATTTATAAATGTACAAACTTTAACGGACTTTTTTGTTCTATGTTTATTTTAATTATAAAAACTACGGCTGAAATACCATTAACAGTTCTTATATAATTTTCATCCGAAACTTTCGGGTTTTCACTTCAATCTTTTCTCACTTCGATTATTATAAGGATAAGAACATTGTTCTGGTAGGTTAAAACCAATTTAACATGAATACAAAGCAGCCACTTTGTAGATGATTTACTTAAGTATTTACATACTCATGATTGAATGCACTCAACATGCATATTATGCAACTGTTACTCTAATTTGAATAATGTTACATAGCCTGTTGGAAGTTCCAGGTAGATTTTTAACAGTAAAACATTGGGACAGTTTTTTAAATGAGTTAAAATTGAGAGAAAAACAATTTGATAATAAAAAAAGCAATACGAATTATTTCAACGTACTATAACTATTATGCATATTTATTATTATAAGAATACGAATCGGATTGGATTTTTAAAAAAAAAACATAAAAGTTACTACTGTGATGTTATTTTTACAAGTCCAGATAACATCACTAACTTTTTTTAAAACTTTTTAAATCAAATATTATTTTTATTATGGCAACCCAAATTTTGTCCCGTCACGCTCTGACGTCACTCTTATTTGTCAAGGAACGAGTAAGTTTGATCGTTCAATTTCTTTTCCGAGTTCAACGCCAGTGGACAACGCACGCATGATGTAAATCTCTTGAAATTGTGGAGAGCCGGCAATGGCCGGCTTTCTCCTATACTTTTCTCCTAGACTTTTTCCTATACTTTTCCCTATTTATCCTCTACTATTTTATTCTTCTCAATCAATCAATCAAACATACTTTACTTTGCCACGATGATTGACGATCATTGTGAATGGCAATTTTACTTGGATCTTGATACAACGTGAGGCCACCTAACCTCAAAGCTGGGAGTTTTGGACAACTTCATCTGGAGTCCCCACATGCTGGAATGCCACGCGGTTTCCCACGCTGTCTGGAGGATCGTGTCAATGCTGTCCGTTGATGACCCCTTGATGACCCCTTGATGACGCTAGATCTTCGAGATGGAAGCTAGACTTCGGCGGATCAGGATGAAGAACCTTACTACGGTCATCGTCGAACACGTGCACACTTACACCACATTACACACAATTCCCTAGTTTTAAGTTGTTGTATTTTAGTAATTTAGAGTCGTTTTTGGTAATAAATATTGTACTTAAAATCTCATAATTCTTTCATTTAAGGTATCCATAATCCTGGTTGGTTCAAACTGCATTGCTTAATATATATTGGTCTAGTTCTTTACTTCTATAAATGTGTCTTTTGTGATCTACCGCTGAGCTAACTGGTGAAATGCAATAGGTGGTGCAACCCCTCAGGGATTGCATAACTATGCACCCTGCCTATCTAACTTCTTTTCTTACACACTTCATCTCTCTTCTAATTGCATCACCACTATACCCACTCTATTTCTTTTTTGCATTACACTACATAATCTAGTTTTTTTTTTGCCCAATATAACTACCCATATTTATATAATCCGTCTAAAAAGGATTAAATGTACTTATATTGTGCAATATATCCTAATATTTTTTCAGAGTCAGTAGTCGAGTCAGTGCTTTCAATTTTCACACATGACTTCCATTTTGTTTGGTAAAGAGTATAGATAATTCTTTTTAAAATCATTTTAACTAAAAAACCATTTTTTAAAAACTGCATTCAATGTCATATTGCTCGTCATTCAACACCGTTAAATACTTGTCTCATTACCAAGCTCATTGCATATGATTTCCGTAGGTGGGATGTGAACCTAAAGTCTCAAGAAGACATTAGCCTAAGTGTCAAACGTACTCAACAATATCGTAAAGGACCGAGCCCTTTCAGGTAATAATGTACCATGAACTTATATGCATAAAGTCTATAATCCCTTGATTATAAATCATGTTCGTCTAGTGGAATTTTAGGATTCTTGCTGATAGGCGTCAGTCGAACTGTGAGAATATTTTTAGTAAATGGAGATATGACATCCACATTCTGAAGCGGGATGAATGTTAACGGATTATGTGCTGGTTTTTAAATGTTATGTGGCGTAGAGGATATTCTAAATACGACAAGATTAAGTCATTTAATCCTAAAGTTTAATAAACGAAACCGAGGTAAGATGAATATTTACATGTAGGTATACTCGAATAAGTGGTAATAATAAAAAAGGTTACTCAATTTCGTAACTCTGAATTTGATTGTCAAAAATGACATCTGTAATAATTTGTTATTAATCATACGTAATTATCGCAATACGCAATACCGTTTTTAACATCATTACGAATAAGCCTAGAATTTCTCTATAAGCACGTAGGTATACATACTATAAAACATTTCTCTCTAGTATATATCATCATCATCATACCATATCCGCTCCCTATGTGGAGCATATGGAATTCACAAACTGCCTCCAGGCCAAGCGATCCGCAAGTCAAGTCCACGTCCCGCAGCTCTGACGCAAACTGCCGACGAATTGTCAACAGTGGACGACCAGGACGCCGAATACCTGATGCCTTGTAAAATAGGCAAGCATGGTTAGTATATGGCCTAGCTATCCGAAACGCCTTCGCCGGATGACAATAGATATCAAGGGTTGCTGTGTCCTTTGCCTCACCTCTGTGTTCCTTACAAAGTCAAACCACCGCACACCTAAAATTCTTCTAAGACACCTATTCTCAAAACTCAGAAGTCTGCTATCTAGGGCTATATACTAGAGAGTTATAATTTACAAATTTTCTCATTAAGTATTTATTATACTAGAAAGCTCTATAGAGAATTTCAGTAAACGAAGTTAAATTACTGAAAATTCGCATTGTTTTTGCATACATTATTTTGATGGCTATTGTTACAGTCGTAAATTGAATGTAACTTAGCTAAATTTTGACGTTCTACTTATAAAATTATAATGAAATGTCTGAATTACTATTCAAATCTTTGTTTAACATGAATTCACAACTTTTACTTCCAGACCTGATCTTTTTTCTGCTTCGGGTAGGTAAACAGTTTTTTAAATGTGTTTATAAACCATACATGATTAATTTGTTTTAAAATGTAATTGTTTAATATTAATTTATTTAATTATTCGTCTAAGCTCGCCTTTTGGTGTAGTGGTAAGCACGTTGGGTTACCGTGAATAAACAACAATCCCTTTTCTTTTGCATGGGTACCAGCGAAGATGCGTAGGAGCGGTGTGTTTTGTTTTGATACACATTTATAAGTAATCTCATATGCATGCTACATTGCATTAACGCCATATCGAAAATACGATTAAAAACTGTGAGAATGAAATGTGTTCATTAAATAATACCGTTCTATGCAACGTCACGCTATTTGAAAAAATTGAATGGGGTTCGAAAAATACTTTTTTAGTAATTTAATAATAAATCAGGACAACTTTTATAGCGCCATTTTCGTTAGTAGATAAACTCTTTAGGGGCACTGTAAAAAATTATACAAGAACAAAATATATAATTTACAACAAGGGAAATACTGAATGTTTGCCAATGAGATTTTTTAATGAAATTCTAGAATACTTTAGTATTTATTATTGATCAGAAATATATTTTAAGGCAAAACCTTGTCTGAGAGAAGCAAAATTAGTTTTCTTACATATCAAATTTACGAAAATAAAAATTGCACCCATCATTGTATTAAGTTTAATACGTAATTAGGCAATTAAGTAGGAAAAAGTTTTTTCTTAAAAACATTTTTAATGCAGTATTACATTATTATTGACGTTTTACTTTCGGCTCGCGAAGTGTTCATTTGTATTTAAATTTAAAAATGCAAATTATTAATTCAGTCATTTTTTTCAATTTACCGTAAAAATCAAATGATTGTGGACAAAATTATTAGTCGTATTAAAAATATAAAATAATACAAATACAGCGAATAATAAATAATACATAATATACTCACCCTGACACACACACTCACATCCCTTCCACATACAAAAGTCACATTGGTCTAATTTTTATTGTGGTTACTGGTTTAATATTATGTTATATTAAAAATAAAATAAAATATATAACTTACCTATAAATAAAAAAAAAGATAATATTAGTTATTTAAAAGATAGGATTTGTTTTTGTTTTATAGAATAAATAAATAAATATAAAAAAGTGTAAGAATGCCGAGATCGGAATAACTCCAGCTTACTGATGTCGCATCAAGAATACATTAGCGTTCCGGATTCGATTTTGTTCCCGCCTAAACAAAAACTTATCTCCTTACGATGAAAGTCACTCATGAAATCAATTAAATTAATAGTTATTTACAATTTAATTTCAATTCCTTACCGCAGCGGTGGCGGTGGTCAGAGGAGCCTCCTCATCAAGGCGGGGCGGGGGCGGGGGTGGGGGTGGTGGTTTTTGTATCGGAAGGACTAAGCCTGATTGACATTGGTTAATCGTCAGGATATGATACCAAAGGGAATGTATGTAAATTTAGCCCAACAGTAGCGCTGAGTTATGATCCCTGATAGTGTTTTGGGAATTAAGACGTCCCTGGGGACCGCATTCTTAAGAATTTTTTATTGCTATTTTTAGTAGGTAGGTACTTATCAAAATGATTTCATGAAATTAATACAAGCTTAGTATTTATTTAGTACTACATATATGTTTTTTATATTTTGGCACAATTTTGTATTTCTTCGATCCGGTTTTAAATTTCTTTTTAATATTTAATATAATATATATGGATGTGTACTCGGTCAAAACGAAATGCCGCCTTTATAACTCCTGCATCACACCTGTTCTCCTCTATGGCTGCGAATCGTGGCACCTAACCAGGGCCCAAGATATTAGACTTCTGAGTTTTGAGAATAGGTGTCTTAGGAGAATTTTATGTGTGCGGTGGTTTGACTTTGTAAGGAACACAGAAATGAGGCAACGGACACAGCAACCCTTTGTATTTACTTTCATCCAGCGAAGGTGTTTCGGCTGGCTAGGCCACATACTATGTATGCCTCCCGAGAGCCTTAACCATGCTTGCCTATTTTACAAGGCATCTCGGCGTCCTGGCAGTCCACTGTTGACAATTCGTCTGCAATTTGCGTCAGAGCTGCGGGACGTGGATTTGACTTGGGAGGATGCACGGGAACTGGCGGCCGATCGCTTGGCCTGGAGGCAGTTTGTGAATTCCATATGCTCCACACATGGAGCGGATATGGTATGATGATGATGATGATATACTACTACTACTCTCCCTTATCCGCACCTAAAGGTGCATAGGGCACTGCATTGATAAACAAGTGCTGCGAATCTTGATCAATTGTTACATGAAGGCAAGGTGACCGGTTTACCCTCTATCGACCCTCTATTGGCCCTTATTTGTAATCGAACCCGCGACCTCATTCATGGCAGCACAACGCGCTACCTCTACACCACGAGGCGGACAATATCTATCTAATATCTATTTTCACATAAAAAAACTTGTATAGTTAGGTACTTTTTTTTTACTTCTTAAAAATTGCATAATCGCAGTGCATAAGGTCCCGATTTTAGTTCCTGTTAAAGTCAGAAGGTACTAAATATTTATTTGAATGTGTTTTAAACGTACCTTACCAATGAAAAATTTCATACCATTGACTATATCTGAAGCGTAAGCTTCATTGCATTTACTTTATGTATTGTAATGAATGACCAAGAAACACTGCACTTGGTGTAGCATAGCAAAGCTAGTTTCCTATGTACCATAGCTTCGATAGGGAAATGATGATGATGATGAAGATGATGAAGATGTATAACATTTATTTTATTGTTTATGGTTGGTTTTCCATAAAAAATAAAAAAATAATATTGTCTCAGAATTACTAGAAGTAGTGTTGTAAATATTTTGGAAATAAAATACAATATCTTTCATTTATCAGAAATATGTTAAATCTTAAACGAAAAAAGGTCATTATTGCGTAACTGCTATTTGGTGGATAATGGATACCATTTTTATGATTTTCATGTTTGTACAAAAAACTTAATAAAAAAGGGTCAAAGAAGAAATTTGCCTAAGGCATTGTTAAGCTCATAAGCAAATCTGCAACAGTGACCGATATAAGTTTTTGCTACTTCAAATTACCAAACTCACATTTTTATTCAATTAGGGTTTCTTTTGTACTCCATTAAGAAAACAAAAAAACTGCAGAGCTTGTGATTCCTGATAATGTTGCAGCCATTAATTAATATCCTGGCCCCCAGGATATAGGATCCATTAATAATATTAAGGATAATAAATGAAATGGCCTGCGTCATTACTTCCCGTTATCTCCTTGTATTCAGTAGCCCAGGACCTATGTAGAGCCTTGTATCCTTAATGACACCCTAATCTTTTGTTTGGCGTCGCTAGTAATTGAAATTTTATCAAGATCTGAGTTTTTACAACTGAACAAGGCGTCTATGGTGTGAACAAATGAAACAAGGACTCTCCGAACTGATAAAATGGTTTGATTAACTTGAAAAAAACATTTGCTTGATATTAACACCTAGAAAATAAACCATTTTTAATTAGTATCTTTGTACAATGTTTACATAAAGGTAATGTGACACTAGTTACATAATATTGCTGTAGTGAGCTGTGTATATTAATATTTCTATCAATTCAAGTTATATTGCCTCATTATTAAAAGCAAAAGTATTTTTAAAGAAAGCAGAAAAAAATAGCACTTAAGTCCAAAAACATCAAGTCTCACAAAAAATGGCAAAGTTATAATAACATGTGTACTCAATTTTTAGTTGGCTTCAATTGGGAATATCTAGAAATGTCAGAATTCATGATCGAAAGGCTATATTTTCTTAGAATTTTGAACGAAATACGAAGGCCTACCTATGCTTCCTGAAATGAAATTTCTTCGAAATTTTTCACCAGCATTATTGCCAAATATCATGGTACCTTCCAAACAAATTTAGCCCACATTTATGACACATTGTTCACACATAAATTATACGGATTACAGTGGCCTGGGGAAGCTGAATGGACCTCAGACTCCTGCTGTCAAAGACCATAAAAGTCTGTGTTTGCAAATTTGTTTGGAAATACTCCAGAGTAGAATGGATAAAGGGATTATGGGATTAGCCCATAAACGCAACAAACGGGAGTTGATGCGCGACGGAAATATTAGAGAAGATGGCACAATGGAACTCACGTCTACGATGATAGTAAGAAAACGTCCTCTGTATTTGCGAGAAGCCAATTCTATGGGCTCTGTCATTTCCAATTTTTATAAATATTAAGCGAAAATGGCTAACATCAGTTAAATTGCTTTGATGAGATTAGATGAGACAAGATACAACTAGTATTATTTTGTACATAATGCACCTTATTTTTCTTTGTAAACGGTATAAAAATGATTGTAAGTAAAATAAAAAAATACGAATAATTCACTAGGTCATGTTCCAAATAAAATTTAGCTGTAGAATATCTTCATTTATTTGGTCTATATATTTTAGTGTTTACTGTTAAATATAGTTTTAATGTTTTCTTCAAATTTATAAATAAATTTTTTTCGCCTATATTATATGTAATTATTTTTTTTGAGTTTTGCCTCTTCAAAAAAGATCAGAGCTCATGTGCTTGGAAACGGACACAAACTTTTACGGTATTAGAGCTAATTTATTTTACAATTAAATACAAATAATCGTATTAATGATGCTCACACGAAAATCCATCATAGTCTTGAGTAAAAAACCCTTTATTCAAATTTACTAGTGAAGAGACACGACTTTTTTTTTCTACGGATTAATTTTTTTAAATTTTTGTTTTAACCACCGCAATATGCTGGAGTCCCAAATACAAAGGGAATTAACATTACAAACACCTTGGCACAAAAAACATCTCGTATATTTTTTTTTTTACATTTCATAAAAAAACAAATTCAAAAATACCTAAAAACTATACTTGTATGTATAATAGATATTCGTACACGTACTATAATAATAATTTTTTTGTACAATGTATTTTGCTCAAGATGAAAAGACATTTTTAGATTCTTTTTTCACAAATTTAATGATATATCCACTGTGGAACAAAATTTGATGTTTAAGCGGGAAACCAGTGAATCTACATAATATTTGGAGTCGATTTTGTAGAGTAAAATTTTTTGATTTGACCCATAGTTTTCGAGAAAATCGAGTAAGAAGTTGATTTTTTTTTCGATAAATTTTGGTGAATTGTTATCAAATATATTTTTTTTAGTAAAATTTATAATAATATCTTTAAAGAAAACAAAATAAAAAACCGCATTTTAATTGGAGTTTTACTTAATTTGCGATACTAAAAAAAAGCTTTTTAAAAAGATTAGAAGAAAAAAAAAATTTTTTTCAAGCTCAGATTCAAAATTTATATTACACATTCGACTCCAAATATGATATAGATTCACCAGTTTTTCGGGTTGTACCACGAGTTTTGTTCACCTCCATGTATAAAATATGTAGGTACGTTTTCTTTAAACAAACAATAAAATACAAACTTTCAAAGTACTAATAACAACGAATAATAACAAAAACATAAAGCAAAAGATAAGATATTTCTGTTTTATCAGAAAAAATTCTAAAGATAATCATGATCGTAGATCCTTACAGGTCCCATGCCACTTGATAAATTGATAAGTTTACTTTCTCAGGCGAATCTTTTCTAAATAACACGCCATCTTGAATCTTTTTGAATGCAGGACTTTATAAAGAATGGCTTCCTTGCAGGAGAGCATTCAAAGAGGAATTACAAAGGACAGGAGGATTGGAAGTAGGATTTAATGTGCATCGTGCCTTCTCTAAACCCTTTCGTATTATAGTTTGTGTATTAAAAACTCTTTACCTGTTCAACTGAAATATGTATATTCAATGCAGGTTGATGCCAATTCGGAAGTGAATCTGTGTTTTCATAGAAATTTCGAACAATATATTGTATTTGCTAGGAACGAGGGAGTTATAAGGTTACATTGTTAGTACTAGTTTTGTGTGATTAAAAATAAAAATAAAAATATTCAAGCTGATTTTTAAACGCTACATAATGTAACTTATTAATTACCTACCTTGTAGTACTTTTCACCTAAGTTGTACATCACAGTTAACAAATATAATAACCATTGTTTCAATATTTTAAAAGGAAATATTGTAATTATCATAATTATAATATATTATATATTATTATAATTAATAGACATAATCAAAGTTTGTAGGTTTTCTCGGCCTTCAGAATACAGATAATATTGTTTAAGGTTATTATGCTGTGTTTGTGAGCTTTGTGTTGCCAACGTTTTAGAGAACATTACAGTGTCCATCTTGAGGGCTGATATATCAGTATAGTCTTCATCATCATCATACCATATCCGCTCCTTATTTGGAGCATATGGAAACCACAAACTGCCGCCAGCTCCCGTGCATCCTCCCAAGTCAAGTCCACGTCCCGCAGCTCTGACGCAAACTGCCGACCAGGACGGCGAGAACCTGATGCCTTGTAAAATAGGCAAGCATGGTTAAGGCTCTCGGGAGGCATACGTAGTATATGGCCTAGCTAGCCGAAACGCCTTCGCCGGATGACAGTAGATAGTCTTACGTGTGATTAAGTGTGAGGAGTTTGTACCGTGTCGCAGTCGGGCTTTGTAATCACTGGGTACCATGAGGTACGTAGTCGCAACCTATCATCCCTGTTTATTTTATTCGGATGCTTGTACGAATAGGTATATATCTATGGCCATCTTTATTAATCGGGGCTAATGATTTTTGGGCTTTCGTTGAACAGATGACTCAAATGAGATATAATGACCTGTTTCAATATAGTGTTCTACAAGAGCTGATTTTTCTGGGTAGCCCGACTTACGTGCACTCTTATGCTGTTTAATTCTAGTCATTTTGTTTCTGGCAGTCTGCCCTATATAAATCGTTTCACAGCTATTGAAGTTTAATTTGTAAACCCGTCTGTTTCAAGTGGGTCCCGATCTTTTACTGATTTAAGTAAGTTGGTCACTTTTGAGGTCGTACCAAATACGTACGATTTTCATTAGTACCTACACCAATTGAAGTGAATCTTAATAATTTGTTACATCAGTCTTACTCCTAATATATTATCATAAAATCCTATAATCTATATTTTGTTATCGGTTATCATACGAACTAACAACCATCTCTAAGTCATTACGCGTAATAGAGATGCTCTTTTTAGAATTTCGTTGTGCATTGTTTTAAATTCACTGAACATCCGCATGCTGCACTTATAATATATTTCAAATTTAAGCTCAAGATTATGTGCATCTTAATCTTCAGATTGTTTGGAGACGTTTTGCAGAATCACCGTGCAACCGTGCTAGATTCGATTCCCCATTGTGAACAACAGTGTTCCACAATACAAGAAGGGAAATAAAAGATATCTGGTCTACATTATTGTGCTCTTTGTTGCAAGAAAAATGGACCAAAGAAAGGGTTGAATGCTGAATGGAAACGAATATATTTATGAAAAATATCTTTTCGTGGGAATAACAATATTTTTGAAATAAATACGAACCAACAAAGGGTGCAGTGAGATCTCCATTTTATCAATATTCACGTCTTGCATTTTTTTGCAACTTCATTGTCGGCACTATTATTATATTCGGAGTTTTGTTATGTTTGACAGAATATAAGAGTTTTATTCCAGGAAGTAGAAGTTGACAGATTCGCACGTGAATTTTATATCCCATCCTGGAGATAAAACTGACCCAGAGTGTTATATTGCAAATTTTTAAATAAATTTATATCTTATAACAAAAAAAATATTACATTTAATTTTCATCGCAATTGGTAATTAGTCTCCAAAAAATAATTAATTGTATTTTTTGAATGTTTTTTCTTGCTACTTTTTAAGAGTTGTAGGACACAACATTTCAAACGCCTCTGCTGATAAATCGCAAATTTCAGCGTAGGTCAGTTTTGTCACCAGGGAATAGGTATTATCTGGAGCAGATGTAAATGCGGTTACCGGAAATGAATGTGTGCATTTTATAAACAAAGTTATGGAAATATGGATCCCACAAGGTCAGGTTTGTACCGCGCCTTCACTTATAGGAGTTTTCGATGTTTCATTTCAATTTTACCTGCAACATTGTAAGATTTCAGTAGTAGATATTTAATATAAAGGTATACCTACACAAAAGCAGATGTAATTAAATTAATATTATGTATCAAACTGTCATCAAATGAATTAAATATGTAATATGTATGTTAAAGCAGTAACTACCATCTACTACTACTACAACTACTTTCCCTTATCCGCACCCAATGGCGCAGGTGAAGTGAATCTTAATAAAAAAAAATTACATGAAGGTAAGATGACCAATCATGCGCTTCAATGCCAGTCCAAGGTATCAAACAGGCACAGCGAAAAAAAAAAACAAAATTTGGGTATGTAGATTAAAGAAATGAAAATATGAATAAATATATAAATTGTATTATATTGAAAAAATATTATATGCAATGTACATACGTGTACATAATGGATTGAGATGCGTGTTTAGATGATATTATAGATACGTATGTACAATAAAAAAGACAACATTTTAAAAGAACTTAAAGTAGGTATATATATAATATATAGGCTGCAAGACTTAAAGAAGTAATCCATTCACAATCAATTTAACAATCTTGTAATCTATGATGATTTTATTTGATAAATTATGTCAGATTTTATGGGCTATTAAATCCAGTGCTACTGAATTATCACCCTTATTTTAATGCCTCAATCCTTTTTGATGGATTGAATATAAAATATGAATTTATTATGAAAATAAGTTTTTTGATAAATATGCATCCATCTGTAAAGAAGCTTTAAAAATACCAAGCAGTGGCAGGTACCTTATTAACTAAACATATTAAAAATTATTTATTCACTTGACAAACCATAGGTGGTGTGTTGTTGAGAAAGAAAATAATTTGTTGTTGGTAGAATTTTATCGAACTCGCGACCTCATACATTGCAGCACAACGCGCTACCGCAAATAAGTAAGCCACCTTCTTTTTAATAAAAATTATGGTTTAGATTGATAGTAGTTTGTGATATCCATATGCCTCACATACGAAATAGGAAGCAGATATCGTCGGGTCAATGCTAAAACCGCGAACCTGCAGTCCATTTGAAATGTTGACTTTACAAATTGAAATTTGAAATTATAAGATATTATTGATATCCCAACAGAAACAGTTCCCACATTCGCTTCCAGAGTTTCTCTGTCTCTGTTGGGATATCCAGTAATTTGTCTACAAGTATTTGTATACATTCAAAATGTTGTTGAAATTATAAACCTTTATCAAATAATTATTTGGTAGAGGTTATCTAACTATTATTATTTTCATAGCTAAAAATCTGTTTATTATTTTAAACTACTTAAATAATAATTTAAGCTGGTGTATGCCTAAGAGTAGGTACTTTTAAACCTAAAATCTTTACGTTTTAAAACAGCATTTCTCCAAATGCGCGGTTTTGGCGTTATATATACTTATAGATGATATTTTAGAAAATCGGTGTGCGTCGGACCACACGGTGGAAGTTATACTTCTTTGGCCATTCTCATACACCCACTCACGCACACAAACACAGACAGGATATATAAATGAAATATAAGACATTTTTCAATATTATTCAATATATTTATATATTCAATATATTATACGTGACTTCATTATTATATCAGTATCAATAAAAGTATCGATACTTGTATCAAAACAAGTATCAGATACAAGCATCAGTGACTGTGGCGCCATTTTCTCTCTTAAGCACCATTTTCTCTTAAAAATCAGCGTGACGCGGTTTCTCGACCAACATCCCACCCTAAAGTGTCTAACGGGCGCAAAGAAGTATAACTTCAATAATGACGGTTATTTCTACCTATACCGATGAAGTATCAAGATTTTGGAGATGACTACCTCTCTCGGGGAGAAGGGTAAGTTTACTAATCCGCTAGTCGGAAGATGTCGCTATTATTTCAAAACCCTAATCTGACATGCATGAGACTAGAGTGAAGGATATTAAGTAAATTGACGTTTTAATGAAAACTGGGCTACGTCCCATCTCCCGCCTAATAGCCTCGCCATACTTGAGGTGATCTCGGATATTCTTGGTTATCCAAAATATAAAAAAATATAATCCCCTAGACTGAGTACCGAAGAGGTTGTCATTCTTAATTGCCAGCCAGCGTACCGATAAAGTGGAATTTATCACTAATAATGGCCTAAAAAAGAATTGAAAAATGTCCGCCTCGTAGATATTTTGGTTATTTTAGGCGGAATACTCAAAGCAAAGAATTTTATTATTTTTTTAAAAATAATTAGTGTTCCCGATTCCGCCAGATCTACGAAACGTGGGCCTGTAGCTCAAGCACAGATAACTATCGACGTAGTTAAAAGCGTGCTATTCACGTGCTAACGCTAACGATTTGAGCGATCACAATGACATACCGTTCAATACCGCGATTGCTGACCCGAACATTGACGATCTGAGCCGAGCGGAGCCGAACTACGCTATATCACGGCCATTCATCAAACGTCAAATCATCGCGCTTGTCGGATTTTTTTTTACGTCGACTGCTTTTCTCAATATTTGGCTTGCCGAAAACCGGCTAAATTATAATAAAGATTGAATGAAGATTTGTGCGAATAAGATATATCTCGGGAAATGGCTCGTGACTAGTATGCGCTCGTTTAATAATCCCGATCGATAACTTTTAACGCGTGTTCCATTGTGATCGCGAAAACGTTAAACATCCATGGGTAAGATCGTTATCACGTCGCTTATTACCGAGTCGGTACTGATCTGTGATCGAGCAACTGGCATGAAGAGCACACGAGAGCTGACGGCCGATAGTTTAGCTAGGATGCAGTTTGTGAAACCCGTATGCTAAATACAGAATAGAGCAGTTAGAAATGTTTTTCACTTGCCGTACGATACACATGTAAAAGATTTATACTTTGAGACAAAAATCATGCCCTTTCACATGCTTCCTACATACGAAATCACTAATTCAATATTACATATATTTTTTTTATTCAATGCACACAAACATCGAGACCACTTTTTAATAGAGACGTTCATCGGCACAACACCCGTTCACGCAACAAAATACATTTAGAACCTGCAAATACAACGAAATGCGGTACAAGATCTCTAATATACAACGCACTTTCCGAATTTAGTTTGTTACCTGACATGTTTAAGATCCCTGTATCTAACTATCGAAACAGGACCTCTGATTTGAAGAAATATTATTTTAATAATTATTTTGAATGATACCTTTTCAACTTACATCAATATAATATAATATGGTTTTGCTGTTACTGTAATAATGCTAAATATAGGGAACTGAATGATAATGACATTAAACTGTTTTTGTCATTATTATCTTTAAGAAACGTTTTTGAGAATTGGGTGTGTGTTCGCCCCATAATGACATATGGAATTGAAACAAGGCCAGACACGTGCAAGATCAAAATCCACGCTGAGAGTCTTGGAGATGAAAACTCTGAGGGACAGGATTAGAACCTTTTAAATTCGAGCAACTTGCAAAATCCAGAATGTTGTAAGGGGGGGAAGAGAAAGAAGAAGAAACTGGCATACACACGTTGTGAGAATGGACGATAGTAGAATAGCCAAATCCGTGATGCATCTCTACCAACCTGGCCGCCGACATCCTGGACGACCTGCAAAAAGATAGAGGGACAGTTGGGTGTCGACATCCCAAGAGGCGAATCTAAAGGACTACCATAAGAAAAGGAAAAGCAACAGAATCTTTAGTATAAACTGAAAAATGTTAAGAGCTGATCCAATATTTTGGAATTCAATTCATATTATAGTACGTCCTTGATTTGCAATTTACCTGTTTCCATACGGATTTAAGTAATAAAAGTATACCAACCATTCCTGCCTATTTTACAAGGCATCTGGTTCTCATCGTCCTGGACGTCCACTGCTGACAATTCACCGGCAGTTTGCGTCAGAGCTGCGGGACGTGGACTTGACTTGGGAGGATGCACGGGAGCTGGCGGCCGATCGCTTGGCCTGGAGACAGATTGTAGAATCCATATGGTCCACATAGGCAGTGGGTATGGTATGATGATGATGATGAAACATAAAAAACATACACTGTATTAATATAAATAAAAAATGTTTTGAAAGTGTAATTAGAATATCATTACGATGTGGAATTTCTTTAATAAGATAACAGAAAGAGTTCTTGGGAATTTTTGTATTCGTTCTATTATCGGTAGTTGAGAAAAATCATGGTAATGTACACTAAGTAGGTAACCAAAGATTGTGTTTTTTTAAACATTCGGGATTACATAATTATAAGTCAAATTCCGTATCATTTTAGACTACAAAAAACTTGCTTTTTGATTTCTTGGTACCTGTTATTTTACTGGTTGGAAGGGCAGCTTCACAAAAAACCAAATACATTATAATAATTTAATTTATTTTTAAAATAGAAGGTTTCACGGGAAGAAAAAAAAATGGATACTTAGATCTGTTTGTATCAATAAATTATTTGTTCATAGAAGCGATCCGAACAAGGAAGTTGATTACACTTATCAAAGGTCTAAACAACATTAAGTTGACTCGTCAGGACTAAATCTAAGAAACTAAACCAGAATGCTCGATATACTGGGACCAAGAAGATTTTTACATCTGTAATTTTATTTTCATGGGGTAGAGGTAAGAACAAACATTTATCGTCTAAATTTCCATGTGAGGCAACAACTAGGATCTAAAAGTTTGTCAGATTTCAAAATACCTATCATAATAGTTATTTCTGTAACCATTGCCATAGTGGTGAACATATTTTCACTATAAAAACAAGTTGGCATGAATTTCATACAACCGCATTTTTTCACGGTCCATAAAAAATTCCCAAACAAATATTTCAACGTGTAACCAACAATGTGATCAAGTATATCTTAAAGGACTGTAAATGGAGTAAAATAACATAAAAATTACCTACACTAAATTTCAGATCCTTTAAAGAAAGTAGTACAAGTTCGAGAAACCAAATCCTATAGAAGCTTCTTATGTGGAAAAGCACTCACGCTCAATTATTCCAACCGATCTACTCACTGAAGAATCCTCACCAACGTCTTGGAGCGAACGCCTATATCTCAACTGGATAAGTGACTATCTTCGAAGAAAGATTGTGGAAATATTTTCATTCTCTAAAGTGGTCAGGTAAATGATGCAGTATTTTAGTTTTCCAAAATGTTTCAGTGAAATCAGTAGATAGACTTCTATAACATTGAACAGAATACTCTCCGGAAATTATCAGTGACCATTACAGTCAAAACACATCTAACTGAGGAATAGTCCTCAGAATTCCAGTTCAACTCTTCAAAGTAGACTTCAGATGCCGTGGAGACAGGTGCTGTGAATGGACAAACTATCATAAGCATTAAGTTGCCTCTCTCATGTATGAAATTAACCACACATCCTTGGTACAAATTAATAATGAGCAACTCACGGTCCTGGCAATTTAACTCGTAATTTAACTATACAAAGCAGGTGGACCGAAACAATCCAAGATCAAGTGAAATTTCGATGCCAAGCGTCTCTACGAAGCTCAGCGTACTTAGAATCCGACACATTGTATGTCCGCCGACCATTAAACTCAGATGAAAATTTCGCTCTCGTCAATATTCGTTCTATCAGGAGTACACACATCTACATTGAAATAATAAATGCCAAGTGACATTAGTTTTCACCTCAAGTAACTACGTATATAGTCCCGTTGGGTTTTGATTACAGAACATAAAGATTACTTCACCATTTCACAACCGAAGCGGCATACTGTGGCCGATAACATAAAGGAACAGTTACCGCCGTAGGACCTCCTGCAATATGACTTTACGATCCTACATCTCTGGGTACCTGAGAAGCGCCGTGGAAAATGTTGTAGTGGTCAAAACTACTCCTGTAATATTGGTTTGGCCTTTTGAAAGGTAGGAATTTATATATATACCTGTACCCTTTTAATAGCGGTTCAAGTTCTTTCTACAATTTATGGGTTACGAGAAAGTATTTACACCAGGCTACATTAAGATGTCGACTATTTTACTAACCCAAAGAAGGAATGAACATTAATTTTCTCTAGATCAAGAACGTATTTAACTGATGTACTAACGGTACATTATAGGAAAGAACACGTAAGTTTTAAGCTTGTAATCAAAACATAATGCTTAATAGAAACACAAGTACACACATTTCATCTCAAAAATCGTGAAAGGCATTTTTTTAAGGTATAAAGATGTGATTTTAACAGATTAATCAAAGTAAACATTCTTTTTGTGTATTGATATATTGAATGCTTTTGAATTATTAGCTACATAGTATATTAACAATTTCCTGTGTGTAAACATTCAATAATAATTTACGATCGCGATTAAAAAGATATAGTAGTAGTAGCAGTAGTGGCAATGAATTAAGCGATATTAAAAATAACAATTCTACAAAACAATTGGTTAAACATTATAGTACCTACTTTTAACAATCAAGTTTAAATGCTTCTTGTCACCTTAAGTAGTAATTATTTTTATTAAAATTCGGGGAGTAATCAAAAGTTATGTAATTCATAACACGCAGTTTTACTTTTCATTTTAATGCTTACATAGTTGCTTAATCGAGAAACAAATTTAATAAAGATTCTAGTCGTCAAACATGACACGTGGCGTGGTGTGTAATTAGTCATTATTAAAAATTTAATTAATTTATGGTTTATGGGTAGGAAAATTAATATGCTTTGATAGCTTGAGAGTTCTACCATTTCGATAACACGTTTTGTTTATGCTTATTTTTCAATGCCTGAGTAGGTACCAATAAATATTTAATGTTGACTCCCAACGGGAATCGAACTCGCGACCTCATGCACGGTAGCCAAATGCGCTACCACTATGCTACGAGGCAGACTTCCGAGGCCTTTGACGAGGACTTCGAGGCGAGATTATTTTATGTTTTGAGTTTAGTGTTCATCATCATACGTCGAATGCACGCACTGGCAAACAAGTATGCTAAAAATATTGATGTTTTCAACACTAATCTAGTTCATTTTAGGGAGCAGTGTCTGGATGCCATCTCTGGCGGTAATGAATAGTGAGTGTACTATTTGCAACTTGCTCCATTTAATTTTATATTGCATTATTATTATCTTATTGTATTTTATAATGAACCATTTGTAACTTGCTCCAATTAATATTAAATCGTATTTTTTCTTAGCATAAGTTAACTAAAAATATTGATGTTTTCAACACTAATCTAGTTCATTTTAGGGAGCAGTGTCTGGATGCCATCTCTGGCGGTAATGAATAGTGAGTGTACTATTTGCAACTTGCTCCATTTAATTTTATTATTATTATTATTATCTTATTGTATTTTTTAATGAACCATTTGTAACTTGCTCCAATTAATATTAAATCGTATTTTTTCTTAGCATAAGTTTTTTTGCCAAATTGAATATTCGTATGTACTTTCTTTTTCGTTTTTGTTTCTAATTTGGCTACCTACTGTGTAACATTTAAAAATGTCTACGTAAAAGCCCTATGGGCAAATAAAATCATACCATATCCGCTCCCTATGTGGGGCATATCAAACACAAACTGCCTCCAAGCCAAGCGATCGGCCGCCAGTTTTCGCGCATCCTCCCAGGTTAGGTCCACGTCCCGCAGTTCTGACGCAAACTGCCGACGGATGAGATGCAGCGGAAGACAAACAGCGAACGTCCGGGATGCCGACAACCTGATGCCTTGTAAAATAGACAAGCAATAAAAATAACTTTGTAAAACAGCAAGTTTTATAAGTTTTTATTAACTGAATTTAACATTATAGTCACGTGTTTTTCAACACATTTTAGATATCGACTAGGTACGTGTTTGCATCGTCTTATTTCTTTTTTTTATAATAGAAAGAAATCTATGCAATCTTATGATATTTGCACATATTTCAATTCGTAAATACTATTTTCAATAAAACCTAAGCGGCTTGTGCTTGAAAATAGGAATCGAGTCGTGTCGAAGTGGGGATTCGAACCGACGATCTCTGGACTCAGAGACCGCGACGCTACCCACTGGGCCACCGCCCGTTATATTTTTTTGTTATTTTATTTGTTAAAGGAGATATATAAATGATTTTAAAAATAAGACGATACAAACACGCATCTGGTCAATATGTAAAAATTGTGAAAGAATCATAGATCCAATGTTCAATTCCAGGGAGAAAATCGAAGAATACATTTGTATGGGAAAGCGGCCGCGATTCACGTTACTGCGACACTGAACTGAAATGACTGAAAAGCGCATTATGCGTTAAAAAACATAATTTCAAATATTTTTTGTACGATTTAATTGACGGACCTTGATTACAACCAATAAACAATATAAAACAACCCCACGATAAAAAAGTTAAAAAATTCACGCGCCTCGATATGTCATATTTATCGCAGCGACGCTATCTCATTGACACATCTTCATAATATTTTTGATGAAAAAAAATGACACTGAATACTGGCAGTGGTGTAAGGAGGTCCCATAACTGTTGGACTCCCCGCGGGCGTATTGGCGGGTAGGCCTTATAGGACCCGCACGCAATTTTCAAAACATAGTACACGACAATTAGATTTTTTTAAATTGACTACTCTTTTTGGTGCCATTTGTTTGATTATGCGTGGGATATTGCATTTGTACACCAAAAGCAGTATATTTATATATTGTTAATTTATTATATAATGAAGGCGAGATGACATATCATAATGTAAAATAATTTGATGGGTAATTTAAAAATCTCACTTCAACGCATATAAATATTTCATATTGACATTTTCAGGAACCGAACCCGTGACCCCATGCTTAGTTACCCAACGCGCTAGCTACTATACCACAAGGCAGACATTATAAGCACTAGATTTTAAAATTGTTTTTGATATTGGATTGATTCTTAATATATTGGATTACAGAATTTCATCATCATCACCATTAATAATTTAATCTGAACTGAACCCTATGTGAAGTCAAGTCACGTCGAGTCAAGTCTAGACGTGAAACAGTGGGTTAACAGTGGAAGTCCAGGACTTCCAAAACCTCTTAAATTTACAAGTTGATTTCATACAAAAATTCTACAGCCATGTATGCTTCATCATCTGCCAACAACGGAAAAGCAAAACATGAATTTTCAAATAATTGTCTTTTATTATGTTTTGAAATATGACAGCCTCATGTGGGACCCGCAGTTCAGTTCGAACCCGCAACCTCTTGTCATGTGACTATTTATGACAGAGGTCAGTTTACTGCTGCGATACCCACTGCGAAAGGTGAATACTTTAATTGAAACCTTCGTAAAACGGAAACAGTTAAATTAATTAATTGATATAAGTTAAAAAAACTATTATATATTTGGATTCTAATCAACACGGAATTAAAATTAAATATAACACTCAAGTAATGGTTCGAACTGAGTTATGAAAAGGATTTAAAAAAATCTAACAGTTTATTATTATTAAAAAATTATTGCGGCATTTTTTTGAAGGATTTATTAATCTCATTAAAACAATTTTTTTTAAAAAATCATTGTATAATAACCATGCAAACACGCATCTAGTCGATTTTTCAATTATGTGAAAAATCATTGCTCTAATATTAATTCCAGGGAGAAAATCGAAGAAAACGTTTGTATGGTTTGCGGCCGCGAGTCACGTGGTGGAGCATGCTCTTAATAGTATTACACATATAAAATGGCTACTTAATGACAAGTCACAAGCCCTGTAAATTCCTAAACATTGATATTCTCTCTCAAACTCCTTACCTCAGTTGAGATATTATGTGAATTTCTTTAAATTTGAAATGCCAGCCTGGGACGTGGGAAAAAGCGAGAGTAGAATATGCGTAGGTAGAATACATTTTTTTGCAGCGTTTTTTATTCTTATTAATATTAGGATTGTCTTACGTTATTATTTACAGGATATCCAAAAAGCCAGTATTTTTTAAATGTAGGTGCAATTACTTTATACGCAGGAAGAGTTTTTTAATCCACTTATTCCTTCCGAAAACTAAGGGAAATGGGTCTTATTGTAATCAATAAGTAAAAAGACGCTATAAAACCAGGAAATTACACGTGTGTTTCTTGTTAGTAAAGTGCGGAACACGACCAAAGCTCTTAAGTACAGCCAATCTCCGCTCGGTAATTTAAAGAATACAGGAGCTTTATCGGATTATGGCGGAAACTCTGGAGGATCCTTTTGTCTGCAGATTACGCAAGGAGATACAAGGGCTTATACAAATCGCTTACATATTTGTTGGTCTGGAGATAACATCGGTACTTTGGTGTACCGCAATAACGCAAGACCCAGGTATGGGAATTATTTCGAGAGGTGAAAAAATATGCGTAAGGTTTTACTCAGAATTTTCAGGTGCGACAGTCGTAATTTTCAGGTGCGACAGTCGTGCAAATGCATCAATAGGTACCTAGGCGTATTTACCACAAACTGGGTTAATAATGATTATTGCATGGCTATTTTTTCATATTAAAAATACTTGACACTTGTATCAAAAAATAAACATACAGGATATTTGATGCAGGTTTAGAATTAGTTTTAATGGCAGTACCCTAAGTGAACATTTTTAGTGAATAGGTAATCTTGGTGGAGGGAGATGTAAAGAAATACTTGTATCTATGGAGTCAGATACTAAAGTACAAGGGCCATGAGAAACATCTGGCAGTCTTAGGGCGTAAAACGGAGAGTTGGCGGGTCAATCCGCCTCTCCATGTGGAGTAATAATAATTAGATTATTGCAATTAGACTAATAATATAAAAAGACTTAAATATCGTTTCTATGTTTACAGGTAGTTATAATGATTTAGAAATTATTTGTGTAAAGAAATTAAAAATGCATGTATCAAGTAAATAATGAAACTTTGTTTTATTGTATATAAAAATGTAGCTGCAATTTGCGAGTAACATGATGCTTCAGTACATTGTTACGTGTAATATAATAATTGCTTTTTTGAAAGCAGTAGCTTTAAACCACATCTAATGTAAAGCTTTTTACCTGAGCTTTCAAGTGACCATTACTCGATTTGAGTGCGGTCGGCGGTTCTTTACGCAAACATAGCAGATAAAATCAAACCTTTGTAAACTAACTGGCCGTATGGAACGATACGTTGAATTCAAAATAGTACGTACAGCAAAAAAGTACACGAAGATTAAAAAAAAAAAAAACACAGATTTAGAATATGGTAAAAATAAATATAGCCAATGCATTTTCGATCCATACAGTATGATTTCGATATACATCGGCGTAGGAATCTGATTTTCAATATTTAAAAAAGTAAATACCCTAACTGCTACTACTACTTTCCCTCATTTGCACCAGTTAATCTTGAACATTTGTTACATGCACATTGCACATCGTACATGAAGATAAGATGATTGGTCTTACGCTTCAGTGCCAGTTCAAGGTACCTGCCCTTTCCTTACAACCTTCAAAAATATCATAAAAAAAATGGCATTTCTACAAAAATTTTGTAAAAATGTAATTTATTAAAAAACAAAGCACTTGAGTATCGAAAAACAACATGTACATCGTAGGTAGCAACCATTCAAATGTCTTCAGCAGAAATAGAGATTATAATTAAACAAGACATTTAGTCTATTACAAGTAGATGCAATTTTCCTGATAATCTTTTTTTTTATGTGAGGATTAACAATATTCTAGTCACCCGGTACAGAGAACCAAAATCAGATCAATTTACCGAACAAAAAAAATCTCCGGTCAGTTTAGCAAATATTATACAAATATGATATTTCCTTACAGACTCCAATAACTAGAAATATGAATGGAAACCTGAGCTTCTGTATAATGCTTTGGTCATGTTTTAAATGTAATAATTTCATTTCACTTTATATACTTTTACGCATTCGGTTGAATGAATGAATTTTTCTCATAAAATTTATGGAAAAAATGTATTTTTTTTAAATAAAGCAAAAAACAGTATTTTTTTAGGTTAATAAAGTATAATTTATGGGCCAAGGTATGAAACACAATTAGGTATTTTAAAATCTGCGTTGGAAAATATTCGTATTTGATAGAGTAAAATATGTATAATATACCGGCGGCCTCCGTAGAGTAATGGCTTCCGTAATTGATAAGGAGGTTCCGGGATCGATTCCTGGTGTGAACACAAAAATTAAAAAGTGATTTTTTTCAAGCCTGGGTGTTTGCGACGTTGCGTCTTTCCCCTCTGTCACTGGGCCTCCTGGCCTGTTGAGGTGGTAAAATAAATATGAATATAAATACATAACTACGTAGAATACATTTGTAGGTGCTTTGCCTGGATTCGAATGAATTTGTTAAATAAAAACTCTTATAAAAATATTTTAAAACATAATCTGTTAAGCGTTCTATTGAATCACTCATACATAACATTATATGTAGAGAAAGAAGCCTCTAGCTAAATTCGTATTTTCATTAAATTACACAGAGCTAATTTAAATTTAAATGCAATACTGCGCCCCGTTCTCTTATACAAGGAAACTTTGTAGAACGGATTAAGGCTCTATAAAGTCTTTGCGGAATTCCATTGTATATTGTATTTTGTATGAAGCTACCTCCAGGCACTGCTATGCACTTTCTGTCATGTAGGGATCTGACACCGTACGAGGTAAGAATCTCTTTTCTCATATTGCTCCCGGAGCTATCTATAATACAAAATGTAGATGGAACATCCAAAAAGATGTTCAATACGCTGCGATGTATTGTTCATACGATTAAACAATTAATGTTTTATTGCGAAAACACCATATTATATCTCATTGTATATTGTATCACTTGTACGTTGACCAGTTGTATCACAAATTTTTAATTTTTGTTGTCAAATAACCAAACATCATAATTAATATCGATCGATGGGTAGCCACCAAATACTATTATTTCAATAAACTTTTTGGCCAAATAAATTTTTAATAATTTACTAAAGTGACATATATATTTATCTCGATGTTATTTTTCAGTATAAATATTTCGTATGTGATACTGGACTGAAGATATTAAAATAAATATTCCGTTACGTTACTGTTGTGTTTGTTGATGCAAATTTTATTGTAATTCAGTAGGTGCATTTTAAATACCATGACGAGAAATTCCTGAATTTTAATCTTTTGAAACTGCAGGATAAAATTTATCACGCCCGAAAATAAGGCTTTCACGCTTTGTCTTACAATCGGGTTTGTTCTGCCTTCCGCTTCCGCTGTCCATTGGGATATGTGGCAGGAGGCAGTACCTTTATATCGACTGTTCCGGGACGAAACGGTGTAAGAGACGCTTTGGTTAAGAAGTATTTTTTATATCTATTAAAACATACAGACAGTTAAAAATATATATTTTATATATATATGGATAAGAGCGCAGATTTTATTACATACTAACCGATGATTGGAAGATTATCTAAATCAATAATTAATACCACATATACAATTATTTATTTATGATAACTCAATAATGCGACAAGCAAAAAACTCAGTTTTTCGTATGAAATATTTTTTGAAAGATTTTAAATACTTTTTTTCTTAGATTTGAAATGTATTTAATAAAAAAATTGATATCTACTACTTAAAGCGTTGTTTATGACATACATTAAGTCAATAAAACTCAAGGGCATTTAGAAAATTTGATAAAACAATGATGTTTTCACTTCTTTTATGGTTTTTCACCGATTTTTTCGTACTAAAGTATCGAATAGTCCCTTCCACCCTTTTGTTATGGAACTGAAAATATTTTATTTGAAAATGAACTACCTTACACGTTAATTTTCTGGCGTGGGCAGAGAACCTCTCATACGGCACAGCCCCTAGGGTAAATATCTACTGAGTACATCCACGCGAGGGCTACTTGTCGGATCAGGATATGAAAATAAATTATTAAAGGATCAAATTGATTCGGAAAAGGGATGTTACACGCAGGAAGATTCAAATATACTTAAATAATTCGGAGACCCTGAGTGGTCCAGTGGATAAAAATATTATTGTTTAGTAGTTATCCGATTTATTACAATTGGCATTTTAAAAAAGGTATATTATTTGAGACGTTTTGGAAGGACCGGGAAAAGGTTCCTGCTGCTAGTACCATCAAGATTATTACTAAGTTTGTCAATTGCAAGATTAAGAAATCATTTTTATTTTACAATTTTTTTTTTGTAATGGGAACAAGTTTCTAGATGTCACTGATATTGTAATTTCGTAATGCATTTAACAATGCTTTTTAAAAGGTTTGTTCGTAATGTGTTTGTCTAATAAAAAATAAAGATATTTAAAACGATATCATGGGTTTTGATATTTTCAAAAAAATTCATACAATGTTTTTATTTCAACAATATTTAATTTATAATGTTGTTACATAATTGTTACACATAAGAAATAGCATCACGTGTTTAACTAACTAACTAACTAACTAACCATCACGCCATTTCCCGTAGGGGTAGGCAGAGAAGATAGAACGCCATACCACTCTGTCCTGACAGACTTCCTTTGTGTTTAACTAAATCGTAATTGTAATGATTCTGAAATAAATTTATTAGATTAACAAATTGATACGCGGAACGTCTAAAAGACGTAATAATATCAGATGAAGCACTAGTTCATCCCAGTTTTAAAAATATTTTTTCTAATTTTTAAATTTACATTCTGCTTTTATGAGCTTTTCAACAATTTATAGCGGCATCCCATTTAAAAAAAACATTAAAACGTCGCATAATAATTTATGTTACTATTAAATCTACGATATGGATATATCATGGAATAATTTGGCCCGTGAAAAATCGTTTGATAAATTAAAATACTGACTTCTCGCTACACACTACCGGTTTTAGGATACTGTTCTTTACGAATATTGCTTCTTAAAAATTCCACACATTGTTCATTTTTGAGTTGTTACGCCGCTGGCGACAGGCTTACCACTAACTTGAGAAGGCACAGCATCCCAGAGAAGTGTATAAATTTATTTGAATTAACATAGCATGATAATATATTGAATACGTTTAAATTTTTACATACTGTAGTGAGGTACCTTAATTTAAAAGTGGACTTCTACCGTGTTGTATGGAATGGTTCTCATGTTTTGATGCCTTTTTCAATTTTATTCTCAAATTGATCGTAGGTGGGCCTCGCTGTTAAGAAAATTGTATGTGTAATTACGTCGGTACATTCTTTGGAGTATCAATATTACATGAATACCTTCTGTGTGTGTACATTTTATTATCTACATAATGCTAAACAAGCACATAACTTCATTAGTTTGAAATACCTAACCTTTACATTTTTATAGCGTTGCGTGTAAATAAATATGGCAATGTTTTATGTTTATATTTTTATAACACTGTACCTATAAACTCTTTGATTTAGAGAAAATTAAACGGACAACGTGGTTTTTTTTTTTCTGGATAAATCATTCTAAATTAAATAAAATGTCTCCAATTTACGATACCAAAACATTTGAGTAATATATTTCTTTACATAACTAAGTTTTTTTTATCATTCGAAGAATTAAACAAATACATTTTTTTAATAAATCAAGAAGTAAACAATAATTTAATCAGGCCAATTAAAGTCACCCTCAGTATTCGATCTTACATCTGCCATATTAAACGAACGGGACCTCCACCCATTGCAAAATAATATCCATTCAGATATTTCGAAGTAACTCGGGGGAGGAAATATAATATGGAGCCTCGAAACAAAACCAGAAAACATATTGCGGCCTAGTTTAGGGGATGATAATAAATCAATATAGGCTGCTGGAACATGATATTGAGGGTTGTTTCGTCTTTATTATTATCAGCACGCTTCATTCAATTGAATCGAGAGCTACAAGGTGCAAACTTAGAAATATAATAGAGGGTAAGTCTATACAAAATGCATATCTGGAGTATTTTTTATATAATGCGATTCATTTTGCTTCCTTCCGCATCGATCTTATTATCAATTGTATCAATTTTCTATATATTATTCCATCCTCTATGACTGTATTAATTCTGCAGCTTTTGCAACGTCACGAACTAAAAAGCTAAATTATCATAAATATGAGGTTAGTGTGACAAAATGTTCCCGTAAAGTGCATTTTTTAATACAGTTAAATATGCCTTCGCTATAAAACTTTAGAGAAAATTTTAAAAAAGTGTTTTAATAATTCAATTCAATTTGACGTTTGACGGTAATTTCGTATTTCTTTTTATTTATTTATTCATGAAAATCTCAAACTGCAATTTTTATTGCAACACAAAAAAACATTATTTGAGCCTATGTACTATACGTCACTTTACACAACATTACAATAATTATAAACAATGTTAACGATATGCATATTTAATTGTATTATTTGCAAGAAACCATTTTTCAAATTATTTTTTTTTTTTTGAGAAAGTTCTTTATTGAGAAAATAAAACAACATTTGAAAACAAAAATAATGCCGTCCCGATAAACCGCAATTTTGCCGTTTGTCATCGGGAGCTAATAGCAAATATGTAAATTTATCATAGAAATACAACCAAATAATAAAAAAGTTTACAAAATATACATAAAAGGAATAGAGATACGAAAAATGCATATATGGTGAATCAATATATAATAAGTTGTGGTGCATCAATATAAAGAAGTTCTATCTTCCAACCAATTCCTTAAAATAAAAATAATTTTATTAGCATTGTTACACGATTTAAATTCATAGGGCAGTATATTAAAAATTTTGGGACTTAAATATTCTAAAGTTCTCTGCCCGTACTTATTTTATGTTTTGGGCACAATTAATTTAGCACTTAATTGGGCACAGTTAGAATTAGATATATAAAAATCATTTAAAAAGTAAGACCGACTTTCCGTGTTTTATTAATTTTTATTTTTTTGTTTTTAAAGTGCTGTAAATAATGATTTATGGTAATGATTTTGCGTTATACATTTCGCCGAAAAACGAAGTCAGGATCGAAATTGTTATTAGTGATGTGAAAGGCGGCGTGCTGTACTGAATCTTACATAACTTCGGCGAGGGAAAACAAAGGCGGATCCTCGTTATTTATGGCATCCGTTGGCTTATTATAAAACGGATATGCATATTATACTGAAACATACGTATGAATTCATCTCAAAAGGTGTATTAAAATACTTTTCTTTTAAAATAAAATAGAATTGTTTATTTTAATTTTTTTTATCTATTGTCGAAAGAATTAAAACCATTTATGAGACTTCATCAAATTTAAATTATTTATTACATTATTTCACATTTAATATAATCACAATAATGGGGTGGCGACTCAATCAGTAGAGACCCATGCCAATGATCTGGCCCCGACTCACTAGATAGTCCGTGTCGAGTCAGGGCATTGTAGTATTATACATAACACATTGTAGTACTAAACATAATTGAATATTTAGATAATTAGTATAATAGAACCAAATTTAGAATTTACAAAACAATATTTTTGCACACTAAATTTTAATAATTACATAGCTATATTTTTGCAGGCATTTTCAATATATACACGACCCATTAGACTTATCCAACTAACGACACCGACCCTGTATTTGGAGAAGTCGGTTAATAATTTGGTTTGTGTGTCCATTTGGTTATATATCTTCGGTCCAATAAATGTGAAGTGGCGCTGCGCTAACGTTGTTTTTCTTTTAGGAAGTAAATAATTTATAATTTGAGGCAAAGCGAGTGTTCATGTTTTGTTGCGTTCTGCACTTGTCAATACTCCAAAATTTCACTAACCATGACTTACATATAATTACCGAACTGTAAATACCTTAGCATCAGCAAATAATTGCTCGGTTGGATATGTATACGGACGTGCCATGATTATTTTCAGTATAGTTTTTTGAGTATTAAAAAAATAATATATTTCGTAAATGACCTGAAAATTTTGATTCCCGCTACCTTCGTTGATACCCATGGATTACGCAAACTGCTTCCAAACTATGTGATCGGCCGCCAGTTCCCGTGCATCTTAAGGCAGGTGCACGTCGGATAGATCTGATGTACACTGCCTGTTTTTGGCGTTCTGCACGTCTACCGTTAACAATCCGTCTGCTGATTTCATCAGAACTAAACATTTTTTACAAGAATACGGGGTGTGGAACTGACTTAGGAGGATGCGCAAAAACTGGCGGCCGATCGATTAGCTAATGAGGCAGTTTGCGGAATCCATATGCTCGACATAAGCAGCGGATATAAAGTGATGATATATCTAAGAAATTATTGGTATAAAAATAATAAAAGTCCTGTAAAAACTCTTTTAAGGTTTTTCGTAGCATCCTGTGTATTGTAAAATATTATACGAAGCTTTCAGTAGCCGAAGGGGAGCTTCCCAGTTTAGTTCTCATGGAGAGGCGTGAAGGATTAGCCTCTGGTATCTGGTACCATATTATTACTGAACTTACAGCACTGAGGCCGTACAGTATAGTACCCTTAAGTTCGTACTATACCTACGTGTCAAGACCATTCAAAAGCGTGTTCAACTTGTGGCGGAGTCGAGAGCTTGCAGAATTCAATCGTGGGCGTATGAAATGAAATAAGTTGAACCAAAAACTAATTATTTTTAATATTAATACATTAAAACTACTAAAATTTAATGTTTGTTTATTTATTTACCTTATAAGTTTACGTCTGGATGTGGACATGTCTTGGGAGGATGCACGGGATCTAGTGGCCGGTTGCTCAGCTGAGAGGCAATTTTGTAAAGTGCATATGCTTTTCATAATAGAGGGGATTTGGAGGGATGATGATGATGATCGTGCCTAGTATATCGGTGTATTAAAACGTTGATTACCCAGATATTTAAAAAAAAACAATCTATTATAGAATCTATAGGTACATGAAAATCTTCTGTATTCGCTATAAGACCATTGCTGCATTGTTTTGAAAACGCTAATGATTTTTTTTTAAAAGTTTTTTTCAGTTTTGTTTTTTTCGTTTCTATAAATAGCTAATTTCTTTAGTCATATTCAGTTCAACTGTTAAATTCAATCGACCAAAACTCACAACTCAATTAAAACTGCAGATCTAATAATTGCTAGTACCAAAAAACGATATAAAATAAGTACCGTGGACATAATTTCGCCAAACGAATTCGATGAAAGATTTAAATTACTACATGAGTAACATTATACCTCACATGAGCATCTATTAAGCAAATCCTTTTTATGTCTAAAGGTACCGCTCGTATAAAAAAGACAATGTTTGACACATCAAACGATAGAAACATTCGATTCAAACAGACTTACCTATTTATAAAAAGTGGATAAGTACCTTCTAGGTTATTTTAATCAGGGCCGAATTAGATACGAGCATTTTTAATTTTTTAGGCTGAGATAATTTTAAAAAGATAATTTACTATGGTACGGTCATGTTGAGCGGTCATGTTGAAATAACGGCTGAAAGAATCTATGATGCGAGTGTGCCTGGCTGTAGAAGTTGAGGAAAGCCGAGAAAGACATGACATGATTAGATACAGCAAGTACTTGAAAGCGGTCATAAAAAGTATGAATAATCGGCGTGCGTGCACGAGAAGATGTATGAATGTGGAGAAAGCAAGGGAAGTGTTCCAGAAAAGAGTGGTAAGGTGCTCTATCCTCTCTTTCCTTTTGGGGGAAATGGCGTGATGGTTAGTTAGTTAAATTCAAAAAATCTTAACTACTACTACTTACTTCTTTTCCTTATCTGCACCTAATAGTGCATAGGGCACTTCATTTGTACACCAAGTGCACTGAATCTTGATCACTTATTAGAAGAAGTCAAGTTTTCAGAATAACTAACGGTGGTAGCAAAATAAAACTTTTTGTAATTAAAGAGCACAATTTAATATTCTACAAAATTATAGTGCCTATTTGAATTTTTTTGTCTTTATTTCTGCATAACAATAAAAACTCCTGTTGCGGCCACATTTAGTGAGGTCGCCCTGCCAACTTGGTCCTATGTTATAAGAATAGGGCAAAACGCGATTTTTTTCTAGCGTTAGACCGCCTCTTAAATTGAATTTTAATAAGTCTTAAATTAATTTGTTTTCCAATTTTAAATACTGATTATTCTTACCAATTCGGTACTGTTTAAAAACCAGTTATTCAAAGGTATCATGTGACAGTCTTTATTGATAATCACGGCGTACGTCCAACACATTAGGCACTGCTGTGAATAGAAGATAGATCCGTAAACTGATATTTTCTTTATAAAAAGAAATTCGCGATCACTTTTAAAAAAAAAACCCCATCTATAGTATGCTAAAGTTTGATCGGTAAGTGCATAGCACATCTCCAATACATTTGAATAGAATCGAAGACAATGTATTTTTTGCTATTACACATCCACATACTACCTAAGAGTGATTTTTATCGTAAAAAGCTTAATTAATTAACATACATAACACCAAAAATGCTATTACAAATATATAAATCCTACATCAGACCGATGCTGGAATACGGTTTTCATATATGGAGTCCCTACTTTGCTAAGGATATCGATTTGTTGGAAAGAGTCCAAAGACGGGCCACTAACTTATCTCCTAGCCTAAAACAACTTCCATGAGCAGAGACTAGAAACTCTTGGTCTCACAACACTGAAGAAAAGACGGGAAAGGGGTGATTTAATTGAAACATACAAGATAATGAACCGTCACTATAAGTGTAATAAATTGTGTGAAATCTTCAAACTGAAAAACAACGCACGACTTCGAGGCCACAACCTTAAGCTGGAGAAGACCCGGTTTAATCAGAACCAAAGAAAGTATTTCCTGAGCAACAGGGTGGTAGATAGCTGGAACGGGCTACCGCAGGAGCTGGTCATTGCGAATAGTGTGAACGGGTTTAAGAATGGACTGGACAAGTTTAAACCTCACTAACTGTCCGATTTCGGCATATCAGCTTTAAGCTGCTCGCCTTATATTAAATAATAAAAATAATAATAATTCGATCATAATGTCGAATTTATTGTAATTATCATTCTATATCCGCTCTCCATGTGGAGCTTATGGATTCCACTAATCGCCTCCGTTCCCGTGCATCCTCCTAAGTCATTTCCCGTAATTTTGAAGTAAACTGCACACAAATTGTCAACGGTTGAAGTCCGGGACGCTGAGAGTCTGATGCCTTGTAAAATAGGCTGGAATAGATAAGGCTCTCGAGAGGCATACATACTATAATACATAACGCTAACGTTAGCAGAAACTACATCGCGATCCAAAATGTTGCTGCTTCCGTTGCGGAATTAGTAATTTTTAATCCGTTAATAATAAATAAGTAAATCGTGATATAACTTATTCGAATAATTATTACTATTTGAGAGTTTTTTCTAACCCTTGGTATCTACTGCCGGCGAAGGCGTTTCGGCTGACTAGGTCATTTACTACGTATGCCTCCCAACAACCTTAACCATGCTTGGCTATTTTACAAGGTATCAGGTTTTCGGCGTCCTGGACGTCCACTGTGGACAATAATTCTCCGGCAGATCGCGTCAGAGCTGCGTGACGCGGACTTGACTTGGGAGGATGCACGGAAGCTGGCGACCGATCGCTTGGCCTGGAGGCAGTTTGTGGAATCCATATGCTTCACAAGCGGATATGGTATGATGATGATGATGATTTTTCTAATATTGTAATAAAAAGTTCCAACATTCAGATATTTGAAAAGTTCCAAACACCGATATTTTGAAAAATATTTTTATTTTTATTTTGAGGAGGAGTTAATATATTACTGAAAAAAAGTTCAAACACGCTTGTGATCAATATCTATAACATGTGAAAAAATTATTGCTGTGGTGCAAAATTCCAGGGAGAAAATCGAGGACTACGAATGTTTGGAAAAAGGATTACGTGACAGACATTCCTCTTAATAATTAAAAAATTAAAATAATAGTCATAAGGAGCGAACCTGTTTCATTGTGAAATGCATAATGTGGTACGGGCGCAGTTGCACCTTGTTACCAGGTGTTCGATATTTTTTCTTCATACTTTATCTAGAGCAAGTCTTCAATTAACCAGCGCCAGGTGACACTTGCTGAGGCACGCTTTACTTCAAAATCACATCTGCCCATCAACGGAGACAAACGGTAAAAGAGTCAAACCACCCCTATGAGTAATAGAAAATGAGATGAGATATTGATAATACCTTTTTGTGAAAACACAAAAAATCTCATCTGCGTGAAATATTACGCACCGCCGCCACCGTACCAAAAAGTTAAACCAAAATGAAGATTTGAAAATAACAATGTAGTTTAAGTTTCACCATTTTTGCGATAGGGAATAAATCCGTCAATGCATCTGCCCGATTTTAAAATTTTTATGTTTCTTGAATTTCTTTCACCGAAAGGGTTATATCGTGTCTTTGAATGATTTAAAGGTTGTATAGTTTAGGTTTGGTCATTTTTACGTTGGGTGTTACAAAATTACATCTGCTTGAGATAACACATTTACATATTAGGTACCATTGTGAGGAAAGTTTTGGTATAAAAACGAGGAAAACATTCATCAAAGGATGATTTTGGCAAGGGAAAGGTTTGGCACGGGTTGAAACTTTTCAGGGGCTTACATCATTAGTTACTATAATTTTTATAAAAAAAAGTTATTTAATATTTAAATTGAATTAAAAGTCTTAAATGTCGAATTCAATGCATGAAGAAAAATTTTTTTTTTCTAATTTGTGCAAAAATCAATAAAAGGTTTTCTGTACTAGGTTTTTTTTTGTATATCAAAAAAAAATAATTAAGTTATTTATTCCTATTATTATAATATCGCTCGTATTAATACTCAAAAGTTGATGGATTGGATTATTTTAGTTACGTTCTACCGATAAATATCAGTACGATTATAATAGTAGATTAGATGTAGAGAGACACTTGGTGAACCAATGCAGTGGCCTTTGCACCATTGGTTTTGGATAAGGGAAAATAGTAGTATAAGAGATAGCTTTAGATTTGGTTCTAAGGCTTGAATCTTGTAAGTTAATAGTATAAGATACAAGTCGTAGGATTTAATTCACATAATCCTTATTTAAGTAAGTACCTACTTATATATAATATCGTCACTTACTGGTAAAACACATAAAGAAAAAAATTATCATGGATTATCATTTCAAATTAAATATTGTGGAAACTCATACTATTTAACTACTATTTAAAAAAATAAATAAACGTGTAAATGATTCAGTCAATTTTTAACGTGTTTTTAATAACCTACTCATTGTTTAATTAAGACCTTGCTCATCACTAACAACAACTCTAAGATTATCATAGTTTTAATAAGCGTATTTTACCAACAAAGTGACCATATTATCTATTGTATTAAATTTAAAAATTTAGGAAATTCCCACCGTAAAAATAATTAAACTGTCCGTTTTATCCTGTATAATAATAATAATAAAAAATATAAACAATATTTAAAATGGAAGGAAATATCAACTAAATTAGCACCCTCTTTCACTACCCCTGGCTGCAAATTTGATGGCCTATAGACATCTGCAATCTGCATTGGCATGTGTTTGGGACCTATTGTATCCTTTAAGGATCAAAGGGTTTCATGTTGTTGATCCTTACACCGATCACAATATCTGCGGTTTATGCATAAAATCGCTTTCCGATGATAGTGCAGCTTGTCTACGAAAAAACGCATGTAACTCGATAGGTATTGCATCAATAGATAAACGAAAATGGCTTTAATTGGTGTTGTGAACTAAAAGTTCGCAAAAGGTTAGGTAATTTTAAACTTTTATTTTATATGATGTTACTTTTTTTAAATGACATCAATAGTTAAAATACGTAGCTTGTAAAAAAAGCATGAATAAAAATTCGCTTAAAAAACTAACTTAAAATATTTCAATCTATCATTTTTTTCGATTTCCTTTATTTTTAATCTAGAATATGTTGTTAATGCTATAATGTTCAATTTTTTTAAATTTATCAACGGTTTACATAAAAATTATCCCTTTTCCTCCTTTTCTAATTTTGTATCACATTTGCAATGATTTTTTTATTTTATATTTTTTATTATTCTATTAAAATAGTACTATATGATTTTACATAGACTAGTATTATTACATTACGCTTAATTTTTTTTTTTCCTAACTTTTCTTATCTACACTAATATTTCTCACACACATATTTTATATTTTTTACACTTTGCCCTAAATAACTTAAAATTTTGTTCATTTTTTATTTCTTCTGGCATCTCCTCATACATTTTAATGCCCTTGTACATGAGACAATTCTGTGACATAGCTTTTCTTTTTTTTCTAATCTTTTATTTTTTGAACCTTTTGTTGCATATTTATGAAAAAAGTCATTGTTTTTTAATTTGTTTTACAAATATCTTTGAATTATCTCATTAACAATTTTGTAAATTTCATTAATTTGATAATCCTTACTAAATTGCATGATAAGCATCTTTAAGTTTGATCGATTAGGTAAAATATTATTAAAGCACAAAACTAGTCTCTAACATGTTTACATAAAGCCTAAATATGCGACTGTAGAAAAATTACTAGCACAGTACATTTCAAATAACAACGGAGATAATTTACCGAAAAAAACGATAGTAAGGAAAATGAAAAAAGCCGATACTTTACGCGTTTTTCGTATCCCCAATTACTACAGTATCTCACAGTTTCAAGATTTGGTTATATTAACAATTGCACAATTTACCGTAAAAACACAAAAGAGCTTTGTAAAATCTCAGAAACGAAAGCCGATACGATTCTTTCCACGCTCATGGATTCACATTCCTATCTATCTTCAAACGAAAGAAGCTCTGTATCTCACATTGGACTGTGCAAATTTGGGTTAGATTTCACAATGGTCAGTGATTTTTCTATCTCTGAATGCTACAAATGATGCAAGGGTTCTATTTTTTTCCAAAAGATATTCTGTTTGCGAATTTTAGAGCACCTTGCGTATATAGTGTGTGTATACACAGCGTGCGTTCTTACATAATACAAACAAAATGTATCCAATAAGCCATATTATATGCAATTCTCTGAGTCAGGGTAAGGGTTAAATGAGATGAAGTACAGTTCTGCCAAGATGTTTCTTTTTCATTGCGAAATAAAAAATAAAAAAATTATTATTTTTGTCCAGTACTTACCTATTTTGTCTAGTATCTATCTAGTTTTTAATACAAGAAATAAATAAAAATGTGTTATTGATTACAAACATTGAGTATTTCTATCCGAGATTATAAAAAAAATACATATAAATAATCAAGACAAAAAATGATATGTATTATAAAATACAATTTGACATCTCAACAGAGACGAGAAAATTGGAAGGGAATATGGATATCTAGGCGTTTACAGGGCTTATGACCTGTCATTGGCTGGGTTAAGTGGCCACTTGATGTATTACAACATTTCCCATTTCACCTAGTATTTGATATCCATATCTGCCAATATACAGTAAAATGGCGCGACGCTTCACATGTGAACTCTCTGTCATCCATTGAGAAAATTGCTAAGCATTTTAGCAGAAACCTTTATGATTGCAAGTGAGATTCTTACCGAATTATATCACCTACTAGGAAACGCCTGAAGATGAATCTTCAATTTATTATGCTTATAACTTTTGTCAGCTAATTTTTATAAACAACATTTTGAAAATGTCCAAATACTTGTAGTCAAAAACTGGATTTCACCTATTATGGGATAATAATTACAATTTGACATCTCAACAGAGACGAGAAACTTGAAGATTCATCTTCAGGCGTTTCCTAATAGGTGATATAATTCGGTAAGAATCTCACTTGCAATCATAAAGGTTTCTGCTAAAATGCTTAGCAATTTTCTCAATGGATGACAGAGAGTTCACATGTGAAGCGTCGCGCCATTTTACTGTATATTGGCGGATATGGATATCAAATACTAGGTGAAATGGGGAATGTTGTAATACATCAAGTGGCCACTTAACCCAGCCAATGACAGGTCATAAGCCCTGTAAACGCCTAGATATCCATATTCCCTTCCAAGTTTCTCGTCTCTGTTGAGATGCCAAATTGTAATGATTAGCCCGTAATAGGTGAAATCCAGTTTTTGTCTACAAGTATTTGGACGCGCTCAAAATGTTGTTTGTATTATAATAATTTACCTATATCAATTTATTCGTAATCTTATCTAACACGACGAATAAACTTTGTCCAATAAGATAGCTTGTATTAATAAAAAATAAAAAAATTAATTGAAAATAATTAAATTAATAATTAGTAAATAATAAATTTTCTGCCTCGTAGCACAGTGATAGCGCATTTAGCTACCGTGCATGAGGTCGCGAGTTCGATTTCCATAGGGGGTCAACATGAAACATTTATTTACATGTAAATTTCATGTGTGATAACTTGGACTGGTACTGAATTGCCTGATCATCTTACCTTCATGTAATAAAATGACCAATACACACTCCACAGTGTACCGATGCAGTGCCCTATGCATCATTGGGTGCGTATAAGAGAAGAGTAGTATCGAAAAAAAACTAATGATTTGTTAACAATAAATTAAGAATTCTTAGTGGTTAGAAATATTATTTGAAGTCGGATATTCGTCATTCTTTGACTGAAAATATTAAATCATGACAGTGTGCTCCGTTAAAAATTTTGTACCTTAAGTTTTTATCAGTAGTAATTAAAACAAACTGCATTTTATTTTTACGAAGAAAAAAATACTGAGATATATATTTTTTTTTATGAAGAAATCCTTTGAAAGGACTGTACATAAATGTTTAAACTCTTCTTTCATCACTTTCTTTCCTTTTTCAGAAAATTTATTTGTTAACCCTTCGTGCGCCATTGTCTAGGTCTAGGCCGAAAAAAACCCGACGCACTTATGCGGAACTATTTGGGTTACGTCGGTTATAGTTGTTTGCGGTCAAGTCTGCCGTCGTCAAGAGTATAGCGAAACTTTTTTTGCACTATTGTGCAAACATTAACGCGACTGGCATGTATTACAAGCCATTGGCCACTAAAGGGTTTAAGAACAGAAAAAAACTCATTTAAAATATGAAGAGAAGATTTAACTATTTACTCTATATTATTTTTGTTTCTATTGTAATCTATAGATAAATCATATAAAAAGCATGAAAGGTTTAAAAAAAATAAAAAACTGAAAGGCTTAAAATGCATATCTGTCTACTGTAAATGCCTCGAATTGGATAGGTATTTTCACATACTACAAAAACATACATACATATTTATATATTTTTAAAAAAAAAAAGCAACATTTGCGTTCGTTATGTATTTGTATACTCAAATATCTATTTTTCATTTTCGGTACTGTTTCAAATAATCGGAAATAACTGTGCCAGAAAGCAGGAACAAGGGGTGGAGTGGGATTTGAACCTACGGATTCTAATCCCGAGTCCACGACTCTAACGCTAAACCACAATTCGATTCGATTTGTGTTTAGATGCGTTTATTTCATTAAAAGCTAAAAAAATGGGGTGCTAAACTTTTTATAGCAGTTACGTTAATCTTGATCGTTTTATTACCACTAATTTCCGTCTATAACCACTGATTTCCAGTGCATAGGGTACTGTATTGGTACACCAACTGTAGTGAATCTTATTAGATGAAGGCAAGGTGATCAAAGCGTTATAGCGCAAGTCAAACGTCTCATATGAAATATTTTTTATGTTAAAATTAAATAACATCATCGTCATAATTAAATATCATGTGTAGTGCATATGGATTCTACGAACTGCCTCCAAGCTAAGCGATCGGCCGCCCATTCCTTTACATCCACTAAAACAGGTCAAAAGATTTTCTGTAATTTTGCCAGTACACAAAAGTGATGAAAAGTGGGAGGTATTTTTCGAGAATGTTTCTATGAGTTTTTACATAATATCGGAAAATTTCCGCACGAGTGAGCCATGCCAAATCGATAAAATAACAATGATTCAAAATCTCTCAACGCACTCCTTACAAAAGTAATATATTTATCTTATTCGTTCAACCCTTTGGAGATACGCCGCCAGCATTCAATATTTACAATCACGTGTCTACCCTTTTTTCCTTAAATTTTGAATTCACCATTCGACTCAGATTTCATGTGACGCCACCCTTAGCGGCCTTAGTGATTTTTTTGCAAAATATTAAGGTATCTACACACGCCGCGGTACTTCAATAGTTACAAAATTTACTTTTTATAAATATACAAAATCAACTTTTTATCCTTTATGAATGCGAATCCTGGCACCTCACAAAAGCTCAGAATGCTCGCTTTTTGAGCTTTGAGAGAATAAATGTCCGAGAAGGAATCTAGGGATAAGGTGGTTTGACTTCATAACCAACGTTGAAGCTAGGGAACGGACGCAGCAACCTCCAATAACTGGAATCGTGAAGATGCGGTGATGGACCTGGCTTAAGCATGGACTCCGGATGCCTCGGGAGAGCCTGAACCCGAGCTGCCTCTTCTTTGCGCCTGCAGAATCCCGCGGTCCTTGCAGACCGTCGATGACCATCCTACGGTTGTATTCGGTGGAGCTGACGGATGCGGGCCTGACGTGGGAGGAGACGAGAGAGCTGGCTGGTGACAGGGTCTCCTGGAGGGATCTAGTGATGTCCACATGCTCCAAATAGGAGCGAACGTGGCAAAAGAAGAAGAAGACACATACAAGTATCTTGCAGATAAACTAAGTAACTAACATCACGCAATTTCTCCGAAGGGTAGGCAGAGAGGATTGTACGCCACACCACTCTCCAATAATACCGATATTTTAAAATATAAATAAAGATACTTTTTTTCTTTCAAAGACCTTATCTTTGTATTTCCACAAAAAACTGCATTAAATATTCAGTTCCGAAAAACATAAGTAATTCACCTGATTAGGAACACAGTCGAATAAGCTAAAGCGTTATACATTAGCTAATAAATTTGTTACATAATAACCATAAATAAATAACAACACCATAAAACAGCGGTAAAAATCTTTGTTTTTAGCTTAAACTTCATTATAACACATGAGCTGTAATATAAATCACACGACTTGTGGTACGAAACACCATAGAAATTCCTTTAATTTCATTTGGGTAATCTAAATCATGTTTTTTCATATCGAACCCCATGAGCGACCGTATTTGTATAAAGATATGATATAGAGCTTGTGCACCTTCTAAAATGTTAATCTATTTTTATCACACGATGGTTCGATAATAAATTGTATGAACAAATTGTAGGACTCCATAGCGTTACGGATATCGAAAAACAAGATCATTTTTTAAATAACGTTTATATGTGTAAATTTGTCCGCCATATAGCGCAGAAGGTTACACGTTATACTGTCAGAAATAAAGTCACGGGTACTATTTCTGGATGGGCTATCATTGCTAATTTTTTTTAAATATTTTTTTAAAATTTAATATTTATTTAATTCATTATCGAACCAAATTTACAAAGCTTAAATATCACAATAATTATACAATATAACCATAACGCTATACCTCACCAATAAAAACGACAAGATCTTGTGCTTGGTGAGGGAGGTTACGCTAAATTTTAGCGGCTAAAATATACATAATATAAGCAGTAATCATAGTAAGGTAAATATAGGTAGTATAGGTATAATAGTAAGTAGTAAATATAAGTAGTACAACAATCGTTTTAAAATTTGGTATCACCTAGATATGTTGCATTTTATGACATCCGTCATTAAAATCTACTTAATAAATTAAATGGATATATTTGCACATTGGTGTAGGTTATTTTGATTGAATTTTTTTGTAATTTTTGGTTTTGGAAACCTACAGTTACATAATAAATATAAACAAATACGTATACGAAAACCTGACATGAAAAACATTTTATTTACAAGGATGAAAGGTATGTAAGTACTTTTAAATTATATTCGATTCTAACCTGTAATTGAACAGTTTTTAAGATGTTAATATTAATTTTTTTTATTCACAAAATACTTCATTTGTATATTGACAGTGGAAGATACCTAACTCAATTATCATCACATTTGAATAAATATTTCATATGAATTACTACGGGAATCGAACCTACGACCTCATTCATGGTAGCCCAACGGGCTAACCACTACTTAATGTGCACAACACTACATAGCTCATAGAATAAAATCGATTTTGTTTTTATAGACCATATCAAGTAGCTGTAGATTCATGATTTTGGTCCAAGTGTATAATGTAGGTGAGTTATCAAGTCTTCCCAATTTACTGCCGATTAAACTGCTATAAGTTACCGATTTTACCAACATGTCCTCATTATTCTGTTCATCGGTGGTATGTAATTCAAAAATCAGAATTTATTTGGTCCTCATTACTTACGTTTGGAGTAATTGTTACTGTTTAAAAGCACCAGTAGCTTGTTAAAACAGCGTTTTTATACACACTTACGACAAACATTCCTACATTGTATGTGTGTAAAAAACATTCCGGTAACCTATTGCGACCTTGCTAACATATTGAGCGTGGAAAACTTTTGGTTAAAATTTTACTTTTTTAAAGTTGATTCAGAAAAATAGAGACCAGATGAGCAGACGCTCAACATTAGTGGTGATGTTGTATGGACTTCAGATGAGAAAAAAAAACGTTTTTCGACGACTAAATACAGTATTGACTTTAAGTAGAAATAACATTATGAATATTATTAACAGCTTACTACATAAAGATTTAGGGACGTAAGAGAAGAGAGAGAAAAAAAAGCCATCCATTTTGAAATATAGCAATATGACAGTTTAGTACATAATAAAATAAACTAGCATCAATATATATATATGTATGTGTTTGCTCATAAAACAAAAATATTTACCGTTGAACAAAAGCATAATATTAAGTTCCTTACAAAAAAAATCGGTTAAGTAAATGAGTAAACGAACGAATGCGAATGTGGCGAAAGACGACGAAGAAGAAAAATATGAAAAACAACAACCCCAAAAACTTTTTCTACGCATTTTTTGATAATTTTTTGAAAAATAAAATATTTGGTTGCAGGATCTTGGGCCTCAAGGGGATAATAAATATTGTTTACGCTAAAAATACCAAAAAAGGATGTGCTTTAATTACAATATACGGAGCGATAACAAGCTCAATGTTGGCGGTATAAAATCATCGGACAATTTGACCTACAAATTAAACACAACATACCTAACTGGTTTTAACTTTGTCAAAACAAATCATATTTTCAAAGGTGAAGTTAGGTGCCTGCGCGCCAAAAAAATATGAGTTTAAATTTCAAAGTAGAAATATTCATAGATTTATTCATAAATCCGCGGGAGCACTCCGCGGGAAGTTCCCATTTCCGCCACAGGGCGCCAATCTCTTGGCGCTTTCGACAGTATTTGTTTATTCCTAATTCAAACAAGGCATTCTATTATTCTATTTAAAAATTTGAATATTATAATAGCGTGTTCTATTATGATACAAGCTGTTATCTTTTCATCGGTATAAAAATTTGCCTACGAATTGTCACCAGCGCATAGCGGGTTGACAAAATTGATTGAAATTATTATTTGTCAGAAAAATATCTAAGAAACTGGAAATTTCAAAAAAAAACCCAAAAAAAAAACTTTTTTTTAAAAAAAAAAAGGGGGGGGGGGCCCCCCCCCCCCCCCCCAAACCCCCCCCCCCCCTTTTTCCCCCCTTTTTTTAAAAAAGGGGTTTTAAAATTTTTTAATTTTTTTTTAAAAAAAAAAATTTTTTTTTAAAAAAAACCCAAAAAGGGGGGAAAAAATTTAAAATTTTTTTAAAAAAAATTTTTATTTGGGTTTAAAATTTTTTTTTTTTTTCCCCAAAAAAAAATTTTTTTTTTAAAAAAAAAAAATTAAAAATTTAGGGGGGGGAAAAAAAAAAAAATTTTCCCAAAAAAAAGGAAAAAAAAAAAAACCCCTTTTAATTTGGAAAAAAAAACCCCCGGGAAAAAAATTTTTTTTTTTAAAAAAAATTTTAAAAAAAAAAAATTTTTGAAAAAAAATTTTTTTAAAAAATTTCGGGTTTTTTTTTAAAATTTTAAAAAAATTTTAACGAAGCCCCCCCTTTTTTTAAAATTTTGAAATTTTTTTTTGGGGAAAATTTTAAAAGGGAAATTTTTTTAAAAAATTTTTTTTTAAAAAAAAAACCAAAAAAAAATTTTTTTAAATTTTTTTAAAAAAAATTTAAAAAAAATTTTTCCCGGGAAAATTTGGGGTTTTTTTGGGGGGGAAAAAAAAAAAAAAGGGGGGGTTTTTGGGGGGGAAAAATTTTTAAAAAAAAATTTTAAAAAATTTTTTTTTAAAAAAATTTAAAAAAAATTTTAAAAAACCCAAAATTTAAAAAAAAAAATTTTTTTTTTTTTTTTGGGGGGGGGCCCCCCCCTTTTTTCCCCAAAAAGGGTTAAAAAAATTTTAAGGTTTTTTAAAAAAATTTTTTTTTTTTTTAAATTTTTTTTAAAAAAAATTTTTTTTTTTTAAAAAAATTTCCCCTTTTTTAAAAAAACCCCTTTTTTTTTTCCCTTTTAATTTGGTTAATTTTTTTTTTTTTTTTTTTTTTTTTTTTTTTTTTTTTTAAAAAAATTTTAAAATTTAAAAAGGGAAAACCCTTTTTTAAATTTTTTTTTTTTTTTTAAAAAAATTTTTTAAAATTTTTAAAAAAAACCAAAAAAAAAAAAAGGGGAAAAAAAAAAAATTTTTTTTTTTTTTTTGGGGGGAAAAATTTTTAAAATTTTTAATTTTTTAAAAAAAAAAAAATTTTTTTTAAAAAAAAAAAAAAACCCCCCAAAATTTTTTAAAAAAAAACCCCTTTTTTTTTAAAAACCCAAAAAAAAAAAAAAAACCAAAAAAACCATTTTTTTTTTTTTTTTGGGGGGGAAATTTGTTTTTTCCCCCCCCCCTTTTTTAAAAAAAGGTTTTTAAAAAAGGGGAAAAAAAATTTTTTTTTTTTTAAAAAACCCCCCTTTTTAAATTTTTTTTTAAAAAATTTAAAAAAATTTTTTAAACCCCCTTTTTTTTGGGGGGAAAATTTTAAAATTTTTTCCCCCAAAAAAAAGGGTTTTTTAAAAAAAAAAAAAAAACCATTTTTTAAGGGGTTTTTTAAAAAAAAAATTTTTTTTTTGGGTTTTTTTTTTTAAACCCCAAAAGGGGGAAAAAAAAAAAAAAAAAAAATTTTTTAAATAAAAAAAAAAAATTTTTAAATTTTAAAAATTTGGTCCAAAAAAATTTTTTTTTTTTTTTTTTTTCCCGGAAAATTTTTTTTTTTTTAAAAAAAAACCCAAAAAATTTTTGGGGGGAAAAAAAATTTTTTTGGTTTTTTTTTTAAAAAACAAAAAAAAAATTTTTTCCATTTAAAATTTTTTGGGAAAAAAAAAAAAAAAGGGGGGGAAAAGGGGGGGTTTTAATTTTTAAAATTAAAAAAAAAAATTTTTAAAAAAAAAAAAATTTAAAAAAAAATTTTTTTTTTAAAAATTTTCCCGGAAAAAAAAAATTTTTTTTTTAAAAAATTGCCCCTTTTTAAAAAAAAAAATTTTTTTTTAAAAAATTTTAAAATTGGGGGGGTTTTTTTTGGGGGGAAAAAAAAAATTTTTTTAAAATTTTAATTTTTTTAAAAATTGGGGGGGCCCCTTTTGGGAAAAAGGTTAATTTTTAAAAAAGGGGTTTTTAAAAACAAAAAAAGGGGGGAAAAATTTTTTAAAAAATTTTTGGGAAACCCCCAAAAAAAAAAAAAAATTTTTTTAAAAATTTTTAAAAAAAAAAAAAATTTTAAAAAAAATTTTTTTTTAAAACAAAAAATTTAAAAAAAATTTTTTTTTAAAAACAAAAAAATTTTTGGAAAAAAATTTAAAAAAAAAAAAAATTTTTTAAAAAAAATTTTTTAAAAAAAAAAAAAAAAATTTTTAAAAACCTTTTAAAAAAAAAAATTTTTGGGGTTTTTTTAAAAAAGGGGGGGGTTTAAGAAAAAAAAAAAAACCATTTTTTAACGAATTTTTTTTTTTAAAAAAATTTTTTTTTTAAAAAAATTTTTAAAAAATTTTTTTTAAAAATTTTTTTTTTTCCCTTTTGGGCCCCAAAAAAAATTTTTTTTAAATTTTAAAAATTTTTTTTTTTTTGGGTCCTTTTTTTAAAAAAAAAAATTTTAAAAAAAACCCTTTTTTTTTAAAAAAAAATTTTTTTTTTTAAAAAATTTTTTTTTTAAAAAGGGGTTTTTTAAAAAAAAACCCAAGTTTTTTTGGGGGGGTTTTAAAAAATTCCCCCCCTTCCCTTTTTTCCCCCTTAAAATTTTTTTTGGGGAAAAAAAAAAGGGGTTTTTTTAAAAATTTTCAAAAAAATTTTTTCCCAAAAAGGGGATTCCTTTTTTTTTTTTTCCCCCAAACCCTTCCGGGGGGGGGAAAAAAAAAAAAAAAAAAAAATTTTTTTTAAAAAAAAACCAAAAAAAAAATTTTTTTTTTTTTTTTTGGGGGGAAAAAAATTTTAAATTTTAAAATTTTAAAAATTAAAAAAATTTTTTCCAAAAAAATTTTTTTAATTTTAAAAAAAAAAAACCCCAAAAAAATTTTTTTTCCCCCCCCAAAATTTTTTTTTTAAAAAAATTTTTAAAAAAAAAGGGGAAATTTTTTGGGAAAAAAAACCCCCCTTTGGGGGGTTTAACCCGGGTCCCCCGGGGGGGTTTTTTTTTTCAAGGGTTTTGGGGTTTTTTTCCCCAAAAAATTAAAAAAAAATTTTTTAAAAAATTTTTTAAAAAAAATTAAAATTTTTTAAAAAAAAAAAAGGGGGGGAAAAAAAATTTTAAAAATTTTGGGGGTTTTTTTAAAAAAAAAAATTTTTAAAAAAAGGTTTTTTTTAAAAAAAATTTTTTAAAAAAAAAAATGGGAAAAAACCCAAAATTTTTTTTAAAGGGTTTTTAAAAAAAATTTTTTTTTTTTTTTTTAAATTTTTTTTTTTTTTTTCCCCTTTTTTTGGGGGGAAAAGGTTTTTTAAGGTTTTCCAAAATAAAAAAAAAAAAGGGGGGGGGGGGAAAAATTTAAAAACCGGGTTTAAACAAAAAAAATTTTTTTAAGGTTTTTTTGGGGGGGGGGGGGGGGGAAAAAAAAATTTTTTTAAAATTTTTTGGGGGAAAAAAAAAAAAAGGGGGTGGGGGGGCCCCCTTTTTTTTTTAAAAAAGGGGGAAAAATTTTTTTAAAAAAAAAAATTTTTTTTTTTTTTTTTGGGTTTAAAAAAATTTTAAATTTTAAAAAAAAAAAAAATTTTTGGAAAAAAAACCCCAAAGGGGGGGTTATTTTTTTTTTTTAAAAAATTTAAAAATTTTTAAAAATTTAAAAAAAATTGGGGGTTTTTTAAAAATTTTTTTTAAAAAAAAAACCCCCGGGAAATTTTTAAAAAAAAAAATTTTTATTTAAAAAAATTTTTTAAAATTTTTTTAAAAAAAAAATTTTTTTTTTTTTAAAAAAATTTTTAAAAAAAAATTTTTTAAAAATTTTTTTTTCCCTTTAAAACAAAAAAAAAAAAAAAACCCCCCCGGGGGGGTTTTTCCCCCCCCCTTTTTTTTTTTTTTTTTTTAAAAAAAAGGGGAAAATTTTAAAAATTTTACAAAAAAAATTTTTTTTGGGAAAAAAATTTAAAGGGGGTTTTTAAAAAAAATTTTTTTGGGGGGAAAAAATTTTTTTTTTAAAAAAAAAAGGGGAAAAATTTTTTTTTTTTTTGGGGCCCCAAAAAAAAATTTTCCCCAAAAATTTTTAAATAAAAACCCCCCCCTTTTGGAAAAAAAAAAAAATTTTTTGGGGGTTTTTCCCCCAAATAAAAAAAAATTTTTTTTTTTAAAAAAAATTTAAAATTTAAACCAAGGCCTGGAAAAAAAGGGGGAAATTTTTTAAAAAAAAAAACCCCCCCCAAAAAAATTTTTTAATTTTAAAAAAAAAAAAAAATTTTAAAAAAAAAATTTTTTTTTTCAAAAAAAAAAAAAAAATTTTTTTAAAATTTCCCAAAAAAATTTTTAAAAACCCCCCCTTTAAAAAAGGAAAAAAAATTTTTTTTTTCCCCCCCGGGGGGGGTTTTAAAAAAGGTTTTTTTAAATTTGGTTTTTTAAAAAAAAAAACCTTTAAAAAAAATTTTTTCCAAAAATTCAAGGTTTTTTTTAAAAAAAAAATTTTGGGGTTTTTTTTTGGGCCCCAAAAAAAAATTTAAAAAAAAACCCCGGGTTTTTTTTTTTTTTTTTTTAAATTTTTAAAAAAAAAGGGGGTTTAAAAGGGGCCAAAAAAATTTTTAAAATTTTTTTTTTTAAAAGGTTTCCCAAAAATTTTAAAAAAAATTTAAAAAATTTTTTTTAAAATTTGGGGTATTTTTTTTAAAAAAAAAAAAAAAGGGGGGTTTTAAAAAAACCTTTTTTTGGGAAAAGGGGGTTTTTTTTTTGGGGAAAAATTTTAAAAAAAATTTTAAAAAAAAGGGGTCTTTTTTTAAAAAAATTTTTTCCCCAAAAAATTTTTTCCCCCCCAAAAAAACCCCCCCCCCAAAAAAAAAATAAAAAAAAAACCCTTTTTTTTTAAATTTTTTTAAAATTTTTGGGTTTTTGTTTGGTTTTTAAAAAAAAAACCCTTTTTAAAACAAAGGGTTTTTTTCCCCGGGCCCCCCCTTTTTTAAAACCCAAAAATTTTTTTTTGGGGGTTTTAAAGGGGGGCCCCCTTTTTTTTTGGGGGGCCAAAAAAGGGGGGTTTTTTGGGGTTTAAAAAAAAATTTTTTGGGCCCCCCCCAAAGGGGGGGGGGGCCCCCCCCCCAAATTTGGAATTTTCCCCCCCCGGGGTTTTTAAAGCAGGAAAAAGGGCCTTTTACGGGGGGGGGGAAAAAAGGGGGGAAAAAATTTTTTTTTTTTTTTAAAAAAAAAATTTTCCGGAAACCTTTTTTTTTAAAAACCTTTTGGGGGGCCCCCCAAAAAAAATTTTTTTTTAAAGGGTTTTTTTAAAAATTTAAATTTAATTTTTTTAAAAAAAAAAATTTTTTTTTTTTTAAAAAGGGGGAAAATTAAAAAATTTTTTGGGGGGGGTTTTTTTTTTTTTCCCCCCCCCGGGGGGTTTTTTTTAAAAAATTCGGATTCAGGCTTTCCCGAGGCATCCGGAGTACATGCCCAAGCCAGGTCCACCGCCGCGTCTTCACAACTTCGGTTTTTGGAGGTTGCTGCGTCCGCAAATTTTGAAAACTTGAATACATTCAGTTGTAAAGGTCCTTTTTAGGGACAAGTAGTTGTCTAATCCATAATATGCCTATAGTGTAGACATTTTTTTTAAGAATAAAAAATATACGATTCCTCGCAATTCAAGCGTGTTTTATTTAACCGTGGCGTTAACATAAAATCAGCACAATTCGCAAAAGGGGTGCATTAGATCGATTTCGTTAATAATACGCATCTATTCATTACTTATAAAGTCATCCAGTAATTGCATTTTGCCGTATATATATTCATACATCATTGGTGGAGTTAAATTTTGATTTAATTAATGTAAGAAAATATTCCTACAACAAAAAAAGTATCGTTAGATGTCATAACTTTCCACATACCTCCTATAAAAAAGGTTTTTTCTCTGTCCTTAAAAAAGGTCGAATTCGAGTTATGCGATGATGGATTCCAGTAGACTCTGGTGTTTTTTGCCTTGCTCCATCGCATAATACCCGACTCGAGTAGGCTTTGTAACTCGTGCCCCTTGTAGTGATTGTAACATCAATCGCCTCAACCGATCCTATCAGCAGCCGAGTGTCGATTACCACGCGCATAGTGTACTGCGCACAGGACGTACAATACACAATACACAATATACATCTACAGGTACACAGTACAGTATAAGAGATGAAGCAGGAGTCAGGACGCGCGTCTGTCTGTCGAGAAGACGACACTTTTCCGCGGTATTCTCGGGGTGGTATTCTCAAATTGAAAAAAATACATTGTATGCATGGTGAAACAAAACTCGATGAACAACCGGGAAACCAGTTAATCTACGTCATATTTGGAGTTAATTTTGTAGACAATTTTTTTTTATTTGACTAGAAAATTAAGGACGAAGTTTCATTTTTTTTTCGATAAAATTTAGCAAATTGTTACCATGTATAATTTAAAGTCAAATTAATACTATCCACATAAAAAACAAACAAAAAACCGTATTTTAAAAATAATTTGTACAATTTTACTTAATCCGCCGTACGTATGAAAGCTTTTCCAAAAAGAATAAAAAATTATTTTTAAGCTCAGATTCAAGTCATATTACACGATTCATCCGTTTTCGGTTTGTACTACGAGTTTTGTAAGTCCATGTAAGCTTTGCGAAGTTTTGTAAAGTTTTTGTAAAGTTTGCGTAAGTTTTGCGAGTCCATGTAAACATCATATACCTCGCCTCCAACCATAGTGGTAACGGATTTGGCTACCATGCATAAGGTCACGGGATCGATTCCCATTGGGGGTCAACATGAAATATTTATTTACATGCGATTTCCATAGTAATATTTCATGTGTGATACCATGGACTGGTACTGAAGCGTAAGACTGATCATCATACCTTAATGTAATAAAAAGTATCTTGATAATCACTGCACTTAGTGTACCAATGCAGCGCCCTATGCACCATTAGGTGCGAATAAGGGAGAGTAGTAGTAGTTGTACAAATATTTATCAAGTCGATTATTGTTTCTCTTCAACTTTATTTAAAAATATTCGGTTATAATTTCTGAAGTGAGTAAAAGCATGTACTGGTATAATTCGTACCGTAATTTTGAGAATAGCACCCTAGAATAATTTACTCCAGTGAAGTTAGTATAAGGTGTCAGATTTCCAGAATCCAAACAGATTATCGCAGAAATAAATGGTAAATTATTCATTTGTTGAAATTAACTACAACTTGGCGCCTTTAATCACCCATTGGGAAATATTTATCTATAAATACGTATTTTGTTTATTGTTTGGGCATAAATTGTTGATAAGGCTCTGGGATCCGGATACTTGTTCATTAATCGATGCCTTGCTAATATATTTTACATGTAATTTATACATTGTACCATTATTAATACAATACGAACGCAGCAAATTTTACTATGAATTGTTATCCGATGAAGGCGTTTCGGCCGACTGGGCCACATACCAACTACATAGATCACAGAAAACTTACCCGTGTTTGCCTTACAAGACATCAGATTCCCGACGTCCTGGACGTCCACTGTTAACGATCCGTCTGCATTTTACGTCAAAATCATAAGACGTTGCTCTGACTTGGGAAGATTCACGGGAACTAGGGACCGATCGCTTGGCTTGGAGGCAATTTGTGGAATTCGTATGACATCATAATGACAAATTTAATATCCCCCAACAGCCATACGATGCTTGTTTATTTTACAGGTCATCACTTATTTTTATGAATTGAAATTCTCTTTACAAATCATCATCATCAGCATCATACCATACCCGCTACCTATGTGGAGCATTGGATTCCACAAACTGCCCCCAAGCCAAGCGATCGGCCGCCTCTGCCGCCAGTTCCCGTGCATCCTCCCAAGTCGAGTCCACGTCCCGCAGCTCTGACGCAAACTGCCAGCGAATTGTCAACAGTGGACGTCCAGGACGCCGAGATCACAATGTAATTTGTAAAAATCACACTACAAAATAACACTTAGGTTATTATTATCGAATAAGAAAAGAAGCGTATGACTGATCCTCTTACCTTCATGTAACAAAATGATTAAATACCTTAGAGCTTAGAGTAATGACGCGCAGGCTATAGAGAGGCCCTTTCGCCGTTTCCCATAGAGCGGAAGCGTTGCAAATTTTTGGTTAGCGACAACTTCACTCTGCTGGCGGCCATTATTTTTTGTTTGACAACAGACGCGTAACGGTCACTTTCATCGCTTTGCTAGTAAATACGTGGATACTTCCTGATTTTAATCATCAAAAACGGCAATGGTGAATTGTAGTATGCTTGGTTGTAGCAGTAAGAGTGTCAAAGGTGTTAAAGGAGTCACATTTCACAGGTAATTGATTTCGATAAATAATTATTTTGATTTACATTGATTTTGGCATATATTGTCCTAACATGGGTATTATTTGTATAAAAAAACTTTCCTTTTATCAACATATTTACATTATCTACCAGTTTTTCTTAATTTAGGTGATCAATTTGTAAATTAAAGTATGTTTACTGTTGATAGTGACAGTTGATTACTGTCGATATGCCAAGGCCGCATTAGGCATTTGTAAAACATTGGCATTTGTTTTGCTGCAAACTATAGCCAACTTCGTGTTTGACAATCATAGAATGGTTTTTGACCGTTAGGGCCCCTCTATAGCCTGCGCGTCATTACTCTAAGTTAAATACACTACATTTAGTGTACCGATGCGGTGCCCTATGCACCATTGGGCGCGAGTAAGGGGGAGTAGTAGTAGTATAAATATTAATCAAGTCCGTTATTGTCTCCCTTCAACTTCATTAAAAAACGTTTGGTTATAACTTCTGAAGTGAGTATGTAATGTCCTTACCAAAAAATAATCGGAAGATTACATTGAACCTTACAAATTTCTTACATTTGTCACAAACAAAAAGAGAACATAAATCAAATAAGCCTTACTGAAACACTTTATTACTTACTGTATGAAGATCAGTGGTGTTTGAAGCTTCAGAACTTTTGTACACTGACCGATCAATACATTGCATTGCCCATAAATAATATTACCTGTATATTTTAAGCCGATTACAGAGACAGTCAATGATTGCAATTGTAATATTATATATCTGAGAGTTATGATAGAATAAATCATACTATCATCACCGTATATTTCTTTGGATTGTATATTTTTAAATGTATTTAACTGGACACTAACCATAATATTATGTAATGGTTAACTGAACTTACATTTAAGTCAATATTGACACTACGGAAGAAGTTTTTTTAAATTTAATTTTACTTATATAATACGAAAAACTTAAGGACAAAAATTAAATAACCTTTAGTTGAAAAAAAAGGCTGAGCTTATGTTATGATTCGGTCATAAATTTCGTATAGTGTAAAAGCCTGCATTTGCCGTTAATAAAATTACATAAGAATGTTAAATACTTACATTTATGTCAATATGTAGTTTTGGTTGCAAACTATTTATAATGTATATGCGTTTTCTTTTATTTTTTAAAGGGTGCAAATAATAAATATGTTCTCTGATAACTGGTACCAACCCTTTAGTATGGTTGTGCAGCGTGGTGTTGGAAAAAGAAGAATGAAAGTAGACTAAATGCTGTTGAAATGCAATCTCTCAGGCGAATGTGTGGTAAGACTATGTATGATAGGTGTACAAATGTCGAAATTAGAGCAGAGTTCAAGGCTGAGATAATCATTATCGATAAAATTAAGAAAGGGCTTTTACGATGGTTTGGTCATGTGGAGCGAATGAGTGATGAAATAACGATTAAAAGAAATTTAAATGCAAGTGTGCCTTGATGTAGAAGCCGAGGAAGGCCGAAAAAGACATGGCATGACCAAGTACGACAAGTACTTGAAAGTGGACATGGGAAAAGTCGGAATAATCGGTGAATGTGCATGAGAAGATGTATGAATGTAGAGGAAGCAAAGGAAGTATGTCAGGACAGAGTGGTATGGCGTTCTATCCTCTCTGCCTACCCCTACGGAGAAATGGCATGATGGTTAGTTAGTTAGTTAGTTAGAATTATTTTTATGTGTAATTAAATACTATTCATTCAAATTTATGGTGAACATTCTTATCATCTTATTCTCAACGCTATGTACCGTTAAGGGGCAAAGCTCTCTCAAAATTTTTTTTTTTTACCACCTTCTATTTTAAACAGTTTGATATGTAATAAAATCTTGTATACTTGAATCACCTCATGTAAACTCGTTAAAGAAAGTTGCTTCTTCAGGGATAATCGATGATATTTTATTGATAGGGTAGTTGAGATTTATAGCCTTGTTTGGTCATCCGTGACCTTAGAATCGGGAGGTAGAACCTTTCCTTGGACCCTAGGTACCTACTTTTACGTTTGTCGCTATGTAAAAAACCTACAAATATTGTCGCCTTATATTTATGATCTTTTCAACGCATTGGAAAATAAGATAAGGTTTTAAGTTATCGAAAAAATGTTTCCGAAGGGTTTTGATTACAATTAATTGATTCTCATTAACAAAAGTTCTTGAGACTATTTGTTTATGTATCAAAATGTGTAATTTAAAGCTTGTAAAATATTTCCTGAAAATTTTAAAATTAAAATAGGTTTCTTATTTTTACTATATGTTTATAAAAGTATTCAAGCAGAGCTCATTTGGCAACAGTGCATGAGGTCGCGGGTTCGATTCCCGTTGGGGGTCAATACGAAATATTTATTTACATGTGATTTTCACATTAATCACATGTGTGATCCTTGGACTGGTACTGAAGCATAAGACTAATCATCCTACCTTCACGTAATAAAATGATTAAGATACACTGCACTTGGCGTACCAATGCAGTGCCCTATGCACCATCGGGTGCGGATAACGGAAAGCAGTAGTAGAATTAGTAGTCTTGAAAAATAAATTAAGTATGAAATTTATATTAGAAGCACTCACTGTGTAGTTATTCGTTATAAACTATTTCATATGCAATGTAAACAATAATAACCCTTGAAAAAGAGATACACGTCTTGAAACTGGTTGGGAGATTTATTAACAAAGTATTTTATATTGAAAAAGTTTGAATTAAGTATCCCTTACACAAATATATTTTCAGCAGATACCTATATAATTATAAAAATGATGTGCATAAAAAAATATTTTGTAAGTTTCAGTAGATACGAAAAAAAAACATGGTAATTATAAAGATTCTATGAAGGGGAGATAAAAAATGAAGAAAATAAGTCATATGAGTCAAATAATGCTATTAAAATCAATAATGTCGAGCAAACTTATCGAATAAACCATGTTATTTGTGAAAAGGCTGTCACATATTAAATTTTAGGAATTTGAATGCCATTTAAACACCACAACACGAATCACAAAAGGAGAATTATCTTTTCGCATTGAACTTTGTCACGAAACGCTTACAAATCTGCGTTTTGTATTGAAGCGTGCGACAATCTATAATGGGATTTATTAAAACTGCCGGAATAATGAAATACATTCATAAAATTGGGATAATGTCGCACATTCATAGAAACGGAACAAAACTTTAACAAAATGACTAAAATCGGAAATATCCGCACGTTAAAAATTCAAAGGATTATATCTACGGAAGCTGTCGAGTGGCATTTACAATCAGAACAATGAAACTTACAAGCACTCGAAGCATTGTCAAATTGTCGTACGCTTTCTTACAATAATTATTTACATCTCTTCAAATATGAAAGAAAGGAGTTTTAATGTATTTCACACAAAAACGTGTGCGAAGAAAACATGACACATGAAAATAAATTATTTACTACCACATATCTGCATTGTCAAAATGCTTAAAATTACCTAAACGGGTGAATTAGGAATAAGATTAAATTGAAATCAATTATGTAATAGGAACCATTAGGAGCGATAAGAGATTAAAAGAGAGGGTAGGTATTTGCTAAGATTAACTACCCACTACTGAATAGTAATAAGTATGATTTTTTTCTCAAAATTACTTAATGCATGTATTACAACACGCAATACACGTGTACCAGCATAAGTTTTAAGGAATTTGTAATTACCTTAACGCGCAGGCTAATTTGGTCGTTTTTCTGTTTTAACCTCTGTCAGCGATCTCACACGAGCACTTAAACGTCCGGACGAGGTGGGCAGCGGGAATCCACATAACTACATAATAATTTAATATCTTCTCTTGCTGTGTGATTTCATTAGGGGTCGTAAAAGCCAGCTAACAGGAACATAAAACTGTGAAATATGGATTCACATTAAGGTGAGACCGTTTCTGTGAGATTTCCTGATCTTACTGTCAGATTACTCGGGACCTACGGGTTATGTCTTAATTCGATGGTTTAACCCTACACTGACAATATAATCGCTAACTTACGAGTGAATTAATCGACAGATTATTTCGCTAAGGTTAATCTAATATAGCCAGTAGAACCACTTTATAATACTTTGTAAAACTCTTAGTTCCCTTTTTGCAGTATTATTTTATACAGAACTATTTTATTATTATATGGTTTATAGGGTTTGCAGTGCAGATGGGTTTTTTTATGTAATACTAGCTGATACCCGTCGCGTTGCTGCCGCAGAAGAAACAGGTAATTCTCGAAATATCGATTGAAATTTGAAAGATTTATCTCGTTTCTTTGGGAATTGGTAATAGAAGGAATGCTTTGTATTTTTTTTTAATGATAAATGCATTTATGAAAATTGAATAACTCGTATAATGTGTATACTCGTATGTATAAAGGTATAGTGTAAATGTTATATATTTTATTTTGTGACTTTATTTTTCAAGTGCTTCAGGGTAGGTATTTATAATATATTTTTTGTTTATCCGTCTTTGGCATAAACATTTTTTCTTGGCTGTCCGACTCGTAAATTTAATATGAGGACTTCTATTACCCTTGAAAAAGACACCCAGGGACATATTATTTTTTAAATTTGTGTGTGGCAGGTCCGACGCATGAATGGAATTTACTCTTAGATGAAAAAAAGGTGCGTCCGTCAAGTTGGATTTCAAATATAAACTCTATATTCGAAAACAGGTCACCCAAAACCCTTTAAACGATACCAATCTTAATTTTGACCAAATTATGTGTGTCCGCCATCTTGGATTTCAAAATAAACTCTTAATTCGAAATCAGGACGCCCATACGCCCTAAAAACGATGCAAACCTTCATTTTATGAAAAAAAGGTGCGTCCGCCATCTTGGATATCAAAATAAACTTTAAATTTGAAATCAGAGCCCCCCCAAGAACCATTAAAACGATACCCATCTTCACTTTGTGAAAAAAAGAGACAACCGCCATCTTGGAATAAAAAATAAACGCTAGATTCGAAATCAGGGCCCCCCAAAACCATTAAAACGAAGGTTCTGAAAAAAAGGGACGACCGCCATCTTGAATTTAAAAATAAACGCTAGATTCGAAATCAGGGCCCCCAAAAAACCTTTAAAACGATACCCAACATCCTTCTATGAAAAAAAAGCTTTGTCCGCCATCTTGGATTTAAAAATAAAAGCTAAAATTCGAAATCAGGACCCTTAAAAACGCTTAAAACGATACCCAACTTTATTTTATGAAAAAAAAGTTGCGTCCGCCATCTTGGATTTAAAAATAAAAGCTAAATTCGAAATCAGGACCCTTTAAAACGATACCCAACTTTATTTTACGAAAAAAAGGTACGCCCGCCATTTTGGAATTTAAAAATCCATATGCTGTGCATGGGAAGCAATTCTGTAATAGGAAGTAATGGTGATGATAATTATTAAATTAAAAAAAAAATTAAAACTCATTCGGCATTATACAAATAGAATATATATTTTTCGGGAATTGTGCGAGTCCATATGATCCATATGTTCACCTCGTAGCACAGTGGTAGCCCATTTTACTACCGTGTATGAGGTCGCGGGTTCGATTCCCGTAGAGGGTCTAGACGAAATATGATTTATTTACATGTTATTTTTACATTAATATTTCATGTGCGATACCTTGGACTGGGACTGAAGCGTAAGACTGATCATCCTACTTTCATGTAATAAAATGATCAAGAGACACTGCACTTGGTGTACCAATGCAGTGCCCTATGCACCATTGGGTGCGGATAAGGGAGAGTAGTAGTAGCAAAATGCTCCAAATTTCAAAACATAAATTCTTGTAGCTCGAAGGAGAAATAAAAACTTCTAGGTAGACTATACCCATAATATAAACTCCAAACGAATTATAAGGTAGGTACTTTTTATTACGAATTCACTGTCTGTTAATGATTTTATTCCATAGCCATAAAAATTATAACAGATTAAACTTAAAATATTATTATATAGTAAAAAATAATGTTTTTAAAACGTTAAACTTTTTTATTTTCCCAGCTAGAAACGATTTTTAGGTGTCTTTGAACTTTGGAATTTTGTCTTCTTTTATTTATTGCAAAAAACAGAGCTCTGCAGAGTTATTCTCGATCAGGAGAAGCCCTTGTCAAACGATTTTTTTTCTCATAGAGAAAAACTGACGATGAAACTAACACAGAAATCTTGAACAAAAAAACATTTTCGGAGGTAAAAAATGCACTCGATAGCTCAAAACCAATTCACGGCACACTTATTTATTGTGAAAAAAAGTCCGAATCGGGGTGTAAATAAATTTAAAAATGTAATTGAAAGTTCGAGGTGTATAAAAAATAAATTGTATACGTGATGAAAACGACATTAGCGCCTTTTTTGCTGTACAGCATTATTTGACGACATTTTTTTTATAAGCTTTATGTACTTAGCTATGCAGTTCTATCGGTTACATGGCGCATCTAAAATTCACCCGGAAACTGTCACTAAATCATATCAAATACACAAATACAAAACATTATAAAATGGATGTTATAATGCAGGAACCTTCCCAGGAGTGAATAAAACAACCCTCTAGAACAACTTATTGCAATCGGATAAGCGGTTTACGAATCTATAAAGGACAAACATATATACAAACTTACATTCATTTTTATATATATATATATAGATAAACTTATAAAAAATATATTTCAGCGCTTCAACACGACTTAACATTTTTATTAGTTCATACAACCAAATTTAATAAACCAATGAATGAGCTCTGATCTTCAATAAAAATATACAACTACCTACTACTTTCCCTTATCCGCGCCCGATCGTGCATAGGGCACTGCATTGGTTCACCAAGTGCATTGTATCTTGATCATTTTACTACACGAAGGTAAGATGATCAGTCTTACGCTTCAGAACCGGTCCAATAAGAATATGTTTTTTCAAAAATACAAACGATAAAGATAACTAGCAAATTCTCAAATCGAAGTCTCCACAAACACTTTTTATGAATAGGATAAAAAATAAAAAGTAGAAAAATTACAAATGTGAGAGATTAAGGACCTATACTTATAGGTCCTAGGTTCTCCATCCCTCTCATATATTCTATGGAACTTTATCTCTCTAGTTGCAGATTTCTCTAGGCCAGTCAATAATAGAATGTGTTTCTTGTTTATATGTATTGTAAATAATATCTTGTCATTTTGTCAATAAACCAACATTTTTTGCACAGGAAGACTTATTAGCATTATACTCACCAACTCCCAAAGGATATTTATTACAACATCCCTTGGCGACATGAATATATTTGTCTCCATTCAAACAAAATATGATAACACTGTTGATAAAACTCATAACTTGACCACAATATTGAATTTATTGTTTACTAGCTCCTCTCGTTCCTGCCTGTTTCTTAAAAAAATCGATTGAGTCATCCAGCAAAAAAATCTGAGAAGAAAACTTTACTTATTTATTCCAATGATGCATGCATATTTTTAGTTTGCAAAGCTTCCTGAATGAAAGAAATAAATATTTGACACTATAATTTATAAGCGTATCTGTGTTTACACTTAAAATGTGACTTTCGGTTGGATATTACACCGAATAAATTATTTACATTCATTCCAACATGAATAAATCACGACTTAAAGAAGTTTCTCATGTGAAAAAAGACAAATCGACACCAGCATTCGCCTACTACACAAACAACTGGTTTTGGTGATTTATTCAACATGAAATAAAATAGTAATATTAGTTCGTTGACTAATTCTCACAGACAGAATACAGAAGAAAAAGTATTAATTTACGAATTTAACGCACGTTTTTTGCAATTTTTATTACCATTAATTAAATATACCCGAGAGCCTGTGTGCTCTGTTCTTCTATTTGGTACATTGATTAAGGTATATATTTTTTTTTAACCTCTTCACGCATAAATTATGAATTACTTATAATATAATGATTTATTTATTCTGCGATATATTATTTTTTTTTGTTGTTCCAAAAATACTTTTATTTAATTTTTACACCGTTTTTTTGCTTCTAGGATGAGAATAAAAATAAAAATAAAAGTAATTTTTCGCAATTTTGAATAAAAAATCAAATAATTAAACGCAAAATGCATTTATAAAAAATGAAAAAAAATCAGATAAAATATATATTTTTTAAATTAATATAAGTACCTACTTTTTTTTTTTTTTGCATTTTTGAGAGTAAGAAGTTTTTAAAGAACTTGAAGTTTGAAGGTTTGTATTCATTTGAGACGAATTCTATAAAAATTGGCGTTACTGACATCCACCAAAAATGTATTTAAATTAACGACGAATCAATTTAAATAAAATTGTAAAAATATTTGTATTACAGAAAAAAAAAATTTTAACTTGTGGTATCATGAAGTCATTAAGCGGTAAGAAGTTAAAGTCCTTGATATTCTTTTTTACGCTATAACGTATTGAAAGTTTAATTTCTTTGTAAATTCCTAAAGCAAAACACTGAATGATTATTTTTTTCAAAATTATTTTTGTTTTTTCGCGTCTTTCCATTGCCATTCTATTTCTTTTACTACCACACATTTCTCTGTAAGATCGACAATAAATTAATTGCGACAAGACGATTAGCATTTAAATTTTTCGAGTAAGACAATATCATGTAGCCTAACTTGCAAAATAAATTGATCAAATTTCAATATTATACAAAATAATAAAAGTTCTACTAAACACACATTCAACCCTAAACGCTAACATAAATACATAAATAATAATTCCAATGTTTACTTAGAATATTTATGTAATAACCATGGTACAATTGACCCCGAATTTGCCAATGAGGGTTTTGAGTGGCCAATAACAAAACGATTCGATTCAAAAATCACTAAACTCATTGAAGAAGAGATCACACCGAAATGAAAACATATAAAATGATCCTGCAGCGTCGGGCATTCGATATGATATTTATATTATTTCTTTTATAGCTTTTCATGTCCATTTAACGGTCGGTAATGTTATTTGATAACTCCATCTTGTGTAAAAGCTCAAAGGAGGGCTTTTCGTAATGAAATGTATAAATTCCTTAACTTAAACGTTTCTTAATTTAATAAATTGAAATGTCAAACATCAGCTGAATTTATGTGATACGTTTTAGGAGCAAAATATAACTGTTTAAATATTTACAACCTAGGAACATTTTAATTATTTATTTTTAAAAAACATTCCTGATTTAAAGATTATTATTTAAGATTATTAAAAAATAGTAAGTCCTTCTTCCTTTTTAATACTCACTATCATCATCATCATACCATTAATTTGCGTTCCCTGTGTGGAGCATATTGGTGTCGCCTACCTTCAAAATCCGCCAGATCCAGTTTTATAAAAAAATGAAGTATTTACTCTATCGGAATACCGATTTTGGGTTTTATTGTTTAAAATACTTGTATACTTGCAAACCCAGCTAGATTTCACGTGAAAAAGACTAAAAAACTGCGTTGTATTTCAAACTCCGCTGGAATCCATGGAACTTGTTGCCAGGCCCAATTCAAACAATCGGAGAGCGGGTATAGATGATCGCGTGGTCAAAAATTTAGAAGTCGTTTATTGTCGATTTGTATCTCGTGGTAGTATTTTGTGCTCTAGTTATTTGTGGATAGTAAAAATAATGTCTGAATTTGATTCCACAAACGTCCACGTCCCGCAGCTCTGATGCAAAATGTTGACGGATATTCAACAGTAGACGTCCAGGACGCCGAGAATCTTAATCCTTGTAAAAAGGCAATCATGGAACATAAACTTGTGAGGCAACGGACGCAGCAACCCTTGGTATCCACTGTCACCCGGCGAAGGCGTTTCGGCTGGCTATGCCATATATTACGTATGCCTCTCGAGAGCTTTAACCGTGGTTTTGTAAATAATGAACACCTTTCACCCAATGTGAATTCCTGCATGAAATTAATTTATTGCTACCGTTATTACGTCATTTCAATATAAAATGGGTTTTTAGAATCTTGTTGGTTTATCTATTTAGCGATCGCTTCGTGCAAGAATGACGTCAACATAATTTAATTTTTCGGCCATTGAATTGATTGAAAAATCTCTGTTCGTTTTATTAATTACGAGTAATGAAATATGCAAGTATTGATCCTTAGATATCTTAATGTATTTTAATTAATTAAATATCATGGACATAAACATGTTGATAAGTAAAACAACCTTTTTTCATTAAATTTATTGCTATATAAGAAAGCATCAAACACGATTGTAACTCATTTTAGATAAAATTTTGCCTTCTATGATTTTATTATTTCTATGAATGTACGCAATTATTAACCACTGACGAGGACCTTGTGAAAAATACAAATATTTTATATTTATTTATTAAAAAGTTTTCATTTGAAGTGAAAATTACAGAAATAATAAATAAATAAAAGTTACCTAAACAGAAAATATTTACTACTACTACCCTCCCTTATCTGTACCCCATGGTAGGGTACTGCATTGGTAATCCAAAAATTGGTTACATAAAGGTAAAAAAATAGTTAACTTGAAATGAAATAGGTTAGGTATATTGATAACTGTATTATCTTAAACTGCAATGAAAGGGACAGTTCGTTTGTGGCTTTGCCTTTTTTTTGCCAAAAACAATAACGTAAATCTTCCCTAACCACAGGGGGGTCTAAAAAGATTACACGGTCTTTGAGAAACCACACAAGTCGAATTAGCTTAGTCAAGTGGTATTTTTTTGCCAATCTGTACCAGTCTTATCATTCAATGTTTGCGTTGATGTTTTAATGATCAGAAAACAGGTTGGTCCAGTTCCTAATCGGCCGAATTAATGTCTGAATATCAAATCTTGCATAATGTCTTTATTATTATGATTTCCCATAGTAGTATTATAATTAAGTTCATAAAATATAACGTCTTTATAAACGACTGCATTCCCATACATAAACTCATGAGATGAATGAATTTTGTGATAATTTACATGAATTCACATATAAACATCGCAATGCAGCCGTAAAATAGAGTTTATAAACAACGTTAACATAATATGTATAATGTATGTATATTAAACGAAATAAAATACAACTAATAGTTAGTAAATCAAGCATAATTTTAAAATGCCATAATTTTTGTAGATAACACAGAAAAAAAATCACGAAATTTGTAAAAACTTTCGATTTTTATCAACAGGATTTTGTTTTTGTGATTGCGCTGTTATAAAAAATGCGTATTTCTGCATGTTTAAAAAATTACTTCACTCATTTAAAAAATCCTGTCACACAGTTTAAAAAACGAGTTTTACGAAAAACTTCAAAAACATAAAAAGCTTTGCGATATTTCACGATAATAATAATAATCCACAGCACTAATTGTTGTAGTTCAGCATAATAATCCTTTCCGACAAAGTTTAAATATATTATAATCGCTTAACAGCACAATAAATTGTATTAAACTGATGCCCAGCGCACTTGAGATTTTTCTCATTATTTAACAACCTATACACTGCCAAGGCGTATAAGCCGTTTTACAGCGGTAATCTAAAGATATTGCGGTATTTCTCAACACTGATTCAGGAATCGGCTCCTTTTGGTACGAAAGTGAATTTGTATATAGCCTTTTAATATAGTGTTAGGGGTTTCTATATTATACAGTAAAACTCGTGCATGGGTACCCTAATGAACACATAATGACTTTTGTATTGGTATCATGGTAGGTTTTAGAATGGGCCACCATAAAACTGTAAGGATTGTGTGAAAGCCTTCCTTAGTTGGTAGATTAGTTACGGCTAATAGATTTCCCATAGATCGCGGTGAGCAAACGGAGGTGTTATTCTTTATGTAGACGCCGCTGTACGTAGGCGTTGAGCAGTTGTTAGAAACAAGTAAATTTCTACAAAAATTACTTTCAATACGTTGATGTTTTCTGAAAAATATTTTTGAGAGTTTGGAGTAAGCAATTCTGTCATTGTTGTTTATTTTGAAGGAGCTAATTGGATAATTATCCAATATAATTGGATGGAAAAAGAAGCCACTACTTTGTATTGGAACACGTACAAATATTGCTGTGCGTTTTATTTTTTACGTCTGTTTTCTCTTTGAGCATCAAATAAGGTAGTTAATGTAGGAAATAAGGTAATAATGAGGTAAAAGTTTTTGCGAAAATATTATTTTTGAAAAGAACACTTCCCTACGCAATTAACTGCTTATTTTGAAGTTGTTAAAATTTTGTAAATGGTTTCTTATCCCTGATAGAAGGTGCCGCCTAGTATGTATTGGATGTTTGTGACATTTACTCTCTATTAAGGGACTTTCTACAAAGGTGTCAACAGTAATTGAAAGCGCATAACGGAAGGCCACCCAAACTCTACCACCTACAAAATACTACAATATAATCGGTCTAACTACCAAAAAACTGAGCATTCCCACTGGAATTCTCATATCGAATTCCACCTTATTGTGGTCCAAGAAGAACCTAGAACGACTTGAATTGAGATTAGTCATGGCAAAATGTCGCCCAGTTCATTTATTGTACTCGGACGTGAATTTTGAATTATGCTGTATTCATTCGATCCGGTCAATTAAAACGTTTATGTAAGCTAATTTATTTTGGTAAAAACAGGATTTCGTTTCAAAGGCTGTTCATGAATGGATTTTGTAAATCTGATCATATTTTTAACGGTTTACTCACATCTCATATGGGAACTTATGTCACGAATATGTTAATTATATGAAAAAGATTTCAATGCACACATACAATCTTATTATTTGTATTTGTACATAGCGATCATCGTGATCAGCATCAATTTCTACTCCCTATGTAATGTAGGAAAATGGATTCCACAAACTTCTTCCAAGCTAAGCAATCGCCACCAGTTACTGTGCACCTTCCCATGTCAGGTCCACAGTTTACATTTGAATACGTGGCTAAGTGTCAAGCAATACTAAAAACAATAATAAAAAGCTAGGTGTATGCTGTCTATATTCATAATATTTATCAGTGTTTAAAAATAGCTTTAATTAAAAAAAAAATTCCTTCTGCACACTTTTTACTTTTATACCTACTAAATAAAATATCAACTTTACGAACAGTTCATACGTCTTTTTCCCCCGATAATAAATTATTAATTTCGTTAAACTGTACGATGTTTTAAAAAAATACTACAGAAATCTAATTGTTTGTAAAATGTCAGGAACTGCGTTTGTCTTAGCATCAAGTCAACAACCTTGTAAGATGACGACTTCCGGACATACTGTGCACATCTCAAACCAGTTTTCCTCCTAATTATCACAAATTATACTTCGAAATAATGTCACAAATTACGCTGAGAGTACGTAATGATTTAATGATTTTTTGAAACCTGGGTAAGCCTGTTACAGATCGGAGCCTGAGCCGAAAAAAAAACAAATGGACAGCCAAACGTAATGCATTTATTTGCATTGTTGTCGTTTGAATGGCTGGTCTCGGCTGTTTATGTGAATGGACCTACAACTGTTTAGGACTATATTAAAACGCATTCAGAAAGTCTCTAAAATGATGAAGTACTGCGACGAATACTTCGGTATGGGATCCTTTGAAATAACAGAAAGAGCGGTCATCTAAAACTACCTGCGACGATAGGGAAGTTAAACACAATTTTCAAAAGGTAAGCGGCTACACAACCAATAATCTTAAAGACGAATAAAGTGAAATTTATCTTTCTCACCACAGCCTTCTTGTTTGAATTACACACAGCAAAATTTGATAGATTTTATAACAAAAGCCTGCAATGTCATTTGAATGGGCAAGTAGCTTTTTGGGTGTTTTTAAATCCTGTATGTGGGAAAAATTTATATATTCAGTTTTTGACAAGGTTGAAAATATTCCATCATTTTTGATTGATAGTTTTATTTTTAGTTGGATAAAACGGTGAGAACTTTAATTTGTATTATATTTCTCAAAATTACTTATAGAATAATAGGTAAAGATATGAAGAAAAAATAATTGAGTTGTTACTGTCAACACATTTTCTACCTACCGATTGTATGTACTTAAATATTGAAATAAGGCATATTGATAAAAATCCCCGTGAAGAATCCCTAAAAAGATGTGTTAGGTAAGATTACTAAAAATTATGTTTGAATAATTGTATATTTTAACACAGCGCGCGGCAGCGAGCAAAATTACTCTATATGTAGGTACATACTCGTATTAGAAGAAATCGAATATCTTATTATACAAATTTTAACGTGAGATTACTTTTTTGTTATTTTTTAGCCTAATATATTAATGAACCATTTATTTTAAAAAGGCCGGCTTTTCATGAAGATGTTAAGGGAAGACCGGTTTTATTACCTTAATTTTAACGATTTTCGCACGGGGTTTAACTTCAGTTTGGAGCCATATTCTTATCAAGTAGTCTAGCCAGACCTAATGTAGTTTCTATGTTGGATCTCTTCCAAACTACAGGTCCTTTCCAACGACTCTGTTATCTGTTAGCCAAAACCCTCTAAGGTATTTTAGAAATTGTGATGAGATAGGTGTATCAAGATTTGCGAGGACTTGATCCTGATCCTCCAGCCTACCGCTATAGAAGAAAGGAGATATCATTGACATTACGTATGTGATAAAATCCTTTTAATTAAGACCTGTAGAATTGATGGACGGTACGAATATCAATGCAAGATAAAGGTTTGTATTTCTATACTTTATCAGTCCTTTATACCTGCATTTTTTAAATGTTTTTTACTATCAGTCTGCTCATTCTAACAGTTTAGTTACGTAACACCTTTTTTTTTTTTTTACGCTGTAATTCCAATCTTTATTTTTATTTCTTATCAAATTTGACGGAAATGCAGTGGATTAAAAGTAAAACATTAAGATAAATCCAATTTTCAAAGATCTTCTTTAATTCTAAATGAAATTACTAAAAATATACAAAAGTGCTGTATAAAATTTTGGTTTCTATCAATTTCTAAAAAATATTGAGTTTTTTTTTTCAAAATTCGTTTTTGGCATTATTTTGTAAGCTGGAGCTCAATCACAGATAACTATCGACGTAGTTAAAAACGTGCTAACCACGTGTAACGCTAACGATTTGACCGATCACAATGAACATACGTTCATACCACGTTCGCCGAGCCGAGCATTGCCGATCAGAGCCGAGCAGAGCCGAGCACGCGATATCGCGGCCGAACGTCAAACGTCAAATCAACGCGCATGTCGGATTGTTTTTTATGTCGACTGCTTTTCTCAATATTTGGCTTGCCGAAAGCCGGCTAAATGCAATACGGCACTCGAGAAAGATTGAATGAAGATATGTGCGAATAAGATATATCTCGGGAAATGGCTCGCGACTAGATGCGCTCGTTTAATAATCCGATCGATAACTTTTAACGCGTGTTCCATTGTGATCGCGAAAACGTTAAACATCCATGGGTAAGAAATCGTTATCACGTCGCTTATTACCGAGTCGATAGTGATCTGTGATCGAGCAACTGGAAATTCAAAATTCCATCTAGGATTTTTTTATTAGATCACCGAGTAAAAATTTCGGATAATTGTTTTATTCATACATACATTTTTAATAACTAAGATTAATTTTACTATTGAGATTTTCAGCCTGTACATATACGGAAGCTTAAAAATACCGACGCGACGGTGCAGTGGAAAGGAAAAAGTCACCAAGCGACGTAATATGTGCAAAGGAAAATGATACAAAGCGACATAATATTTATTATTATAAGGATATTATGTCGCTTGGTAAATTTTCCTTTCCACCGTCAAAACTTCATGAAATCCATGAATGAAACAAAATGGAACCCGCAATTATATAAAATTCATTCATTGAATTATCCAAAAGAATTTAAGCAATTTTTCCCGAACATCAGATCTTACAAAGGCTTAACTTTTTAAATGAAAATTCTTTTACTTTAATCGTTACACAGTGTCGTTAATTTTTTCGCCTTTATAATCATCGCTCAACAATGTTCTTCCGCTGTCTGCTTTGCGATAATGATTTTAATAATAACTATCGAATATGAGAGTTGAACTGTGAGTTATTAATTTAATACAATGTTATAAACAACATTTTGAGAGTGACACACTCAAAATGTTGTTTGTAAAAATTAGCTGATAAAAGTTATAAGCATAACAAATTGAAGATTCGTCTTCAGGCGTTTCCTAGAAGGTGATATAATTCGGTAAGAATCTCACTTGCAATCATAAAAGTTTCTGCTAAAATGCTTAGCAATTTTCTCAATGGATGACAGAGAGTGTTCACATGTGAAGCGTCGCGCCATTTTACTGTATATTGGCAGATATAGATATCAAATGCTAGGTGAAATGGGGAATGTTGTAATACATCAAGTGGCCACTTAACCCAGCCAATGACAGGTCATAAGCCCTGTAAACGCCTAGATATCCATATTCCCTTCCAAACTTCTCGTCTCTGTTGAGATGTCAAATTGTAATACAATGTTGTTTAAAAATAACTCAAAGAAAATGCTAACATTAATATAATACAGGAAATGTAATTTTTTAGATATAGGGATATCTTTATTTCAATGCAGATTGGAGCATAGGGCACTGAACTCTAATACCTAACCATTTTCATATTCTTTTTTCAAACCTCTTAACGTCTTTATAAACATTGAAAATAGTTTTACAATTAATAAGTATAGGTATTATTAAAGCATCCTAAAATATTTTTCATGTACAGAGTGTACAAATTTTAATAGGTGGTTATTTTTTAAAAATAAACGTTAAAAGAAAAAAAAAACACATGGCATGATCAAGTACACGTCTTTGGAGCGGACATGTGAAAAGTCGGAATAATCGCTGTGTGTGTATGAGGAGATGCATGAATATGGAGGAAGCAAGGCAAGTTTGCCAGAACAGAGTGGTGTGGCGTTGTAATATCTCTTTCTACCCCTTCGGGAAAATGGCGTGACGGTTAGTTAGTTAATCCTTTTGTTGATTTTTACGAAATATTTCGCCATATTCAAAATATTGTAGATATTATTTCAATCGTTTACCCCAATCATCCAGAATGAGATAGTGTATTTTAAAAACACACTATAGGTACATTCGCGATAGTTTTAAATTCAACATACAGATCGTGATTCTGAAATACGTTCCAGAAGATAAATCTGGTTATTCGATTATATAACAATGAAAAAACCAAGTTAAGGCATCCAATTTAATGAATTAAATGAATAGGAACTCTTTTGACGTCTATTTTATCTTTACAAAAAGAAATCATTATTCATAGATCAGTGGACAATTATTCAAATCAGTACATTGGCCAGTCGTTGACAACCTGATTGACACTCCGATATATTAGTTAACTATTAGTTCTATATATCATACAGTGGCGTCACGTCATGTGAAGATCATTTTATAACTAATATGCAGTTTTTTTTACCACCACAGCAGACCCTGTGACAAATTGAATGTCTCTGCTATATTTCCTTATTTATTCGTGCCATATTTGCTTCTTATGTGGAGTATATGGATGCTACAAACTGCCTCCTAGCCAAGCGACCGGCCGCCAGTTCCCGTGCATCCTCCCAAGTCAAGTCCACGTTCCGCACCTCTGACGCAAACTGCCGACAAATTGTCAACAGTGGACGACCAGGACGCCGAGAACCTGATGCCTTATAAAATAGGCAAGCATGTTTAAGGCTCTCGGGAGGCATGCGTAGTATATGGCCGTAGTGGAATCCATATCCTCCACATAGGGAGGGGATGTGGTATGATGATGATGATGATGAAATATCGAAAAATCTATGTACCTACCGCGAGTAGTATTCGCCATACGCGTTTAAATAAATACATTTTTTATTATTGTCTGATGACACCTAATTATTATGTATTGAGCACTGCTTTGGCATGTAGGTATGTCAAATGCAGATATTTAAACTGGTAATAATAGCCTATATACATAATTAGATTTTTTTACGCCTTTTAATTACAGTTAACAATTACAGTTTCATAGTAAACTACGCCCCTGGTATCAGTATCTATAGATACGAATCTTTTTCCAATGGTATCGCCGGCGTCACAAAGAGATTCCGATTTAGGATTTTGTTTTACAAGACGTACAACATTGCCCAGAAGTGACATGTTCTCACTATCTCATATTACTTTAACTCGTTACTTCTGCGACTTCAATAACTCGTATAATTAATTATTTCTGACAACTAACACGCATACTAACTTTCAGCTTAAATGATTAACTTATCAAAATTAAATTTCTAGGTTTGAAATAGGTAGTTAGGCTGAAAGTCATAGTCAAGTCTATTATACTCTACTACAAATTAGTAAAGTTTGAATTCTAATTTTATGAGTAGAACACGTTTTCAACTTAGTACTTACTAATTCCACGTTTATGACTAACGTGAAGGCTACGTTTACAAGCGGTGAGCGACGATAGCGAAGAGCGAAAAGAAACTAAAATCCTTCGCTACTTTCGCCATTATCATTAGTGAGTGAGGCATTCCCGTTACAGCCTTACAGTGTGTAGTTTTTATCAGCTCCTCGTCTCATGATGCAGTAGATACTTTTTTTGGATACGATGCATAAATTCTAGAACATTTAGATAATAACAATACTATTTTTCATTAAATAAAATGTATTGTAAGACTGAGATGAGCATTATCGACAAAATTAAGAAAGGTCTTTTACGTTGGTTCGGTCATGTAGGGCTAAAAAAATACATGATGCGGCTGTCCCTGGATGTAGAAGTCGAGAAAGGCCGAGAAAGACATGGCATGATCAAGTAAAACAAGTGCTTGAATGTGGGCATGTAAGAAGTCGGAATAATCGACGTGTGTGCATGAGAAGATGTATGTGGAGGAAGCAAGAGAAGTATGCCAAGACAGAGTGGTGTGGCGTTCTATCCTCTCTGCCTACCCTTCGGGGAAATGGCGTAATGGTTAGTTAGTTAGTTTAGTTAGTTATAAAATATTGACTTCTTTCATTAGAGGTAATGTGTCACCTAGCGAACGTTTAATTTAATTTAAAATGAAAATGAAAACATTGCTGTAATAAAATATCATATCAAAAATAAGATAAATTTATAATTTATGTTGTTAATTAAGTACCTACCATACAGTTTCTGGTTTGATGTGTAGAAGTAGTTGTTAACACTGTCATTTCGTCTTCCTACTCATACTTTCTCAGTCGACATAAGATTTTTCAATAAATATTAAAAATTTTCATAAATACTTAAGCATCAATATTTAATTGCATACCCTTATTGGTGTCCAATAGGATAAACACTTATCATTTTGTATTGTAAATTAGATCTCATTTGAAAAAAGTTATGTTTAAAAAAATAAAAAATATATTAGTAAACGTCTATAATTTGTTCGAAGGTTTTAATATTCATTTACGTATTATTTTTCGGCAGTGTCAAGTAAATTCAGCTGAAAAAAAAATCTAAAGCATCTTGTGTTTTTCTTGAGTTTATTTTAAATATTGAAACCCGTATTAAATAGAGGTTGCTATGTTTCTGCTAATAAAAATGGTTTAAAAATGAAAACCATTATTTTCTAAAAAACTGCTTTTAGATTTGTAATTAATGTACTACATTTCATAAGAAATTGTGTCATTGCGTTACTTTCATTTTTGTTTTTAATAAAAAAGTGATCTCTAAAACTGTGAATGGCAATTTATTTCGCTGATAAAATTATTAAACTCACCTTCCGTGTAATTTTGCTGAAGAATAAAATTTAAAAAAAATTAAAGTAGTAAATAAAAATCAGTAGGTATTTTTATCAGTCATTGTTTAATTGTAAGTTTGATTAAATTCAATACTTATCATTAAATAATAAAAATTGTAAAACTTAAATTTAATGTCTTCCGTAAGCACAGTTGATACCTTAAATTACTGACTAGATAACAAACGAATAAACTATTTTGTACACATTACTGAGCAGTCTAATAACAGTTCTATCTTTAACTTCTGCATAGTCTTTCACATAAATAAAACAATTAAGGCACCGGTGGTTTCAGGGCGAAGATTTCAGTATTTTGAAAATATGTGGTGTTTTTTGATCGTATCTGAAACAAGACAGAAAAAAATCATTAGTAATTTGCATTGAAAAAAAAAACGTTGACATTTATGTAGATACGTAAGTGATAAATAAATTGAAAGTAAAACTGGGCTTTTGTCTTATTGTGAAAATAAGGAAGTGAATTTAAAGAAATCAATAGAATTTTGCAATATTTACCTGATCGTTATTTTTGCTGCCACCAGGAAATGGCATCTAATAGTTCTTCGTCCATTGGATTCGTTTCGTGCGCGTTCTCATATTTCTCACCGGGGAAGCAACTATTCAGGGTATATCCTGTCGAGACGTCTGAAGAATAGGAGGGACTAGGCGACGAGGAAGTTTCGGATGCAGGGGGCGTTTGTTCCAACAGGTATCTGTGCTCCAACCTTTGGGAGGCGTCCAAGGGCATTGAAGAATAATACATATTGTTTTCTTGGTTTTCTGTTCTGTCGCTGCAATTTTCCATTTGATCGTCGCTTTCGTCTAGGAGTTGTTGGAGATATCTGATGTATTCGACAACCATTCTCAACGTATCAACTTTGCTAAGCTTCTTGCTGGCTCCTCGTCCAGCGTTGTTGGAAAGAGCCGCTACGACTGTTGGTGGAAGGTGTTTTCGGAGGGCTGCAAATCCATCGTTGACTTGCTTCACTCTATTCCGTTCTCTGGCGTTTCTTCTGATGATGGAAGCGGACTGGTGTCCAGAGTATGCGCCAGGCGGACGCTGAAACTAGTATGAGCCCTTCACGAAGCCTCCCCTTATTTTGTAGACACAGTTTTTGGTATGGAGGGCCCACGGTTTTGAGTGTATGAGAGCTTAAAGCTCTACACACCGTTTTTTAAATAAAATAAAAATATTTTTTTTAATGTTTTATAAATACTTCATAGCTCTTTTACCATTCTATCTAAAATAACTCATTATTATTGCAATCTGAAAAAGAAGCATTCCATAGTTCCGAATCATCAATACAATAACTGAATATGTTTATGTACCTTTCAATATTAGTATTCCATTACAGCAATTTGTAAATAGGTATTAATTAGGGACCTACGTAATTTTTTCATATTCATTTTATGATTCCTCGGTACTTTGTAGACCAATTTTTATTTTTAAAATATATTTAAAGCGTAAACCTGGTGCTTTTGTTTTTTGTAAAAATAAAAGGAATCGCTGTTATTTTTGCACAGTTTCAATTTTTATTCAACAAGATAATAGAGGAAAAAAGACAGCAGTTTTAACAATTACCATTTATAATTTTTTTTAAATACTCGCAGTAAGCGCATATTGTTGACTTTTAAATCAATTTTAAAAAAAACAGATTTAACCTTTATTGAAGTCCCAAATTATGTCTACTATCTTCAGCCTTAAGATACATTTAAAATAGATTTAAATAACTAACTAACTAACCATCACGCCATTTCCCCGAAGGGGTAGGCAGAGAGGATAGAACGCCACACCACTCTGTCCTGAAGCTTTAAATTTGTGAAAAATATAAATTATAAGTAGGTGTTTAAAATTTATCGATGCCCATCATTAAAAAAAAACAAATCTCATTATTTTCTTTCGAAACGTCGTGTTACTAGTTCCTGATGCCACCGATTCAGGTAGCTGAGGTACTCGGCTATAACATTATCCCCTCCCGCTCCGCGCTCGTGTGCGGCGCGCGACCGGCAGGTGACGCATCCCTACTTGTGTTATAAACCTATATTATTATTATTACTATACCAACCTAATATTATGCTGGTGTAGGTACATACTAGGTAGGTACTAGGTACATACAACGCAGCTACCGTCGCAGACGAAAAACACAGCCTTAAAAATGTTTGAGAAAATGTCTTAACGTTGTTAGGAAATACAGACGTAATCTGAGAAAAAAATACTTGTGCAGGAGTTGATATTTTGATAATCGTTTTATTTTTTTATTTATAATCGAAATATGTACTCTTTTGGCACCAAAAGGTGCCGCGAAGAATTTTGATTAAATATACTGCATACTTATCATTTTTATAGCAGACATATTATTGTTATATAGATAACATTCACTATCCAGGCCGCAAGACTATGGAAGGATTTACCACGGGATGTAAAAGATGCGCCCTCCGTATTTGTTTTTATGAAATGTCTGAAGCATAACTACCTCTCCTCAAACCTCTAAAAACATCCTTTATTCATCCTCTTCCCTATCCCTTTCCTTTCTTCCTCTTTTCCATTTCCCAGTCATATTTTAGTAAGTATATTGTAAGTAATGCTATGTAATTTTTAAAGCTGTGTCTTTCCACCTTCAGTTTTTTTAGTGATAATAAAAATTATCACTAAATAACTGAGGGTTGGTTGGAAGATATTGCTTAAAAGCCCTTGTTCTTTTGCTATGTAATTGTACATGAAGTTTTAAATAAATAAATAATAATAAATTTAAAAAAAAAAAAAAATAGCAGCAATATACAGGTACACAAACGAAATTCACATAAATCTTAGTAAGTATCTAACTATAGGCCTTGAAAAGCGCCCTTGAGGTTTATAAAAACGGCGCTATAGAAATTATCCATTATTATTATTACAGGTCACTTTTTACGATAATGACGCTTTGTAAATTGTCTATTATAACACTACTTTCACAAAAGTTTCCAAAAATAAAAATAAAGCTTTCTTTTGGTACCTACACACAATATTTATAAATAAAAAAATAACACGGCAGCTGATTCTGTGGTTGAAATATTGTTTCATTGATCCTTTCGGAAACTCCATTCTTTGAAATATCTAGGCTTTGATTTATTCAAAATAAAGGGTTCTTGGGTGTATAAAATAAAAACAAGAAATGTTTAAAACACCTCCCAGGAAAAAACCTATTTGATAATAATACCCCTTTCTATGTTATTATTAATAGTGGTTTTATAGAATTTGCATACGAAGGTTTTATGTTTAAATGTTGTTTTTTTGTAAAAACGGGTTGTAAAAATTTTTCAACGTTTAGAAAAAGAAATAATATTAGCATAATTTTGTAGATTTAATTTACTTGTAAAGTTTATTTGATAGTTAAAATCCTGAACACAGACCATACGATTTGTATTTTTTTTGAGTGCATGTTATTATAAATAATTAAAGACCCTGTCCGTAAATAAATATTAGAAGCTCGGTGATGTTAACGAGAACATTCAATACTCGAAGCTCAAGTTCTTCCCAAAGTAATTTGTTTTATTTTTATTTAAAAATATTATTAAAAATTCAATGTGTGCACAGTTCCGCGTTTACGATTTATCTTCATAAACATGCTTCAATATTTCTCTTTCGCAACAACTTTGAAAACTACGCTAGAAGGTAGGAAGCAGGAAACAAGTTAGTTGTGGAGGAGTGAGATTTGAACCAAAGGATTCTAGAGTCTGCAAACTCTGACCATTAGGTCATAACCTGGTTAAAAGTTGAACTATGAACTATGGTAATTTTATTTCACGGTGCTTGAAAAAGGCCTCTCCATCTCTGCTAAAGTAGTCGCATAATAAATAAGACAATAAAAGTTCCTTCATGTGCAAAATTTCCTGATTAGTTCGCAAGTCTTTGGACGTACTCTAATGCCCACTTTATATGAGACAGTTTCTTGTTCAGAAAACTACACAGTTTCTTGTTCAGAAAACTGTGCAGTCTGTCAAACTTCTGTTAAAAGACACGCTAAATATGTGTATTTTTGAAACGCGATTGTAAGTTATTATCGTATGTTTGCTCTCAGGAAATTGTATATTTAGCTAATAATGTATATATGTTATTGTTTTTTTACGTATTTAAAAGCATACAATAAACCAATGTCTATTTAAACGTTTACATAAAAAACATTGACTGTCATGTCAGCTTAAATCTGACACTAGCACACAGTTTTTCATGCAGTTTTTAGCTTTATACGGGACCGTTTTCAGACTGCACAGGAAACTGTGTAGTAAACTGCGCCATATAAAGTGGGCTTAAGAATGTTATTAATAGGTATTCATACAGTTTTGGAAACATGAAAGTTGCACTGAAATATACCATGTTTGTACCATTTATTTTTTAAAATCTAAGATCTATTACAAATGACCGCGTCGGCAAACGTTCATTGGGAATTCTTAAGGTAATCGTTCGAGTATTTCAAGCGTCTTCGCTCCATCAATCATGCGGTGCCATAAACCCCCAGATCTGATGGTGGCTCAGACAAATGGCTCGTTTGTCAGGGTTCAGCGGGTTCAGGGTTCAAGGTTCGAGACCATCAATCGGCCCAAGAGGCGGAACTTGGTAATCTGATCTGATAAACTGATTTACAGCAACTGTTTATGGCTTCATTGAAGATCCGAGGTACTTGTTTTCTAAAAAAGACAACTGTAAATTTGAGCGTATTAGAATCCAATTGCTCTGTTTCGTGATCTTATTGGATTGAAATTTCCTAATGGAAGTAAAAACAATTACAAATTTCCCTTGTTCGCACCCAATGGTGCATAGGGTACAGCATCGGTACACCAAGTGCAGTGTATCATAATATTTTTTATTATATGAAGGTAAAATTATCAGTTATACGTTTTAGTCCAGTCCATGGTGTCACACGTGAAATATTATTATTAAAATCACATGTAAACAAATATTTCATGTTTCTACGGAGGTCTAACCCAAGGTCATGTACGGTAGCCAAAATCGCTACCACTATTCTACGAGGCGGATTTACAGTTTACATGATTTAAAAAAAAAATTACGTACATACTTCTACGTGATATTTTTTCGTTTTTTTTCAGCCTATCCAAATAATATTAAAATTGTTAAAATGACGTCATTGGTCAGCCATTGATATTAGGGTTTTTTCAATAAAATTTAATTCGCGTATTACAAATGCTAAGAAATTTTGTAAAATAATAACTTGGGTAATTATTTAGAATAAGTGTAAAAAAAAAAGCATTGGTACTTTTTTAAAAGTTTTAATATAAATTATATGACGGTATTTAAAGACCTAGTATATTGATTGTGAATTTTAAAATTCTTAACAATTGAACAAGAAATGTAGTAAATATTTTTATCAATCTTGAACACAATTCATATAGATTGCTTCCCAAAATTACCAAAAATTAAAGAATATGTATTTTCAGTTAGTAATTACGCGAATTTAGAATTTTCACCCTTAAACGCATGCACTTACCTACATAAATTAATAATATTAATAATATTTTAACACGTATGAATATAAAATTATTATTTTACTGCAATGTGTATTTACATAACAATATTGTTATTATTAGACTATGTACTTTGTACGTACCTAAAAAACACAAAGGATGTATTTAGTATGTAACCCTGTTCAATACGGGGCGGCTTTCTTTGGATTTCAACTATATGTACCTAATTATAATCAGCTGTATCAAATCGAAAGTTTAAAAAAGGTCAAAAATAAAAAGTCTATAAGAAAGAACCCTTCCTGCAACAAAAGCTTGGGATAGGTCCATAGTACGCAATGCGTCAATAATCTAAAATACAGACGATATTTCAAAAAGGACCAGGACTCAAAATCAGGATGATTGATCCCTCATTAGCGTGAGGGCCTTTAGGCTGTTTTTTCTAACGTTTCAAAACTCTTATTGTTTCCATATTCTATGGTATGCGACGCTATATGTGGAATTTCAATTGGAACATATGAGTTGAATTTGAAAACAGGCCGTGGATAAATTTTTGTCATAACATAAAAACAAAATTTTAGAAAATAATACATTTCTTAAAGTCGAATCAAAACAAGATGGATCTTGATATTTTGTGTATATTGACACCAAAATATGGTGAACTACAATTATTTTTATTGTTGTACTTCATTGCTGTTGGATTGCAGTAGAAAAGAAAAAATCATCATTATTTACCATGTTAATTTTATCTGCTAAATATCTTCAAACTGCTTGTAAACGTCAAGTGCCATGATACCTTTATACATTTATTAGGTACAATCATTCCATCATTGGCGAAGAATGACGAATTGCATTTTTTTTTGTCAAAAGAAGTATAAGTCCCACATTTTAGTACCAGTCGATTTATGTTTCATAATATAGACCACCTAGGAAATCGAATCCGGGACCTCGTACATCGTAGCACAACGTATATACCATTACACTGCAAGACGGACTCTACTAGTAGGTAGTTTCTTTTCAAGGTTTTTTTTAAAGGCAAATATACAAACGTTTTTAAAATGAGAATTGTTCATTATTTAAAAAGGAAACCAGGTTTTGGTATAGTGATACAGTCGCGGACTCCGGATTTGAATACAGACGTTTGAATTACAACTTGTTTTCCACATTCCAGCAGTTATTTTGAGCTATTTGCAACTTACTAGCCATGAAATAAAAATGTTTATGGTTATGAAATAAAACACATTATAATAACACAAAAAACTTATTATCTTAAATTTATTGACAATTAAAAAAATATGTATAATTCCTCATCTACAAAATGCGTCATCATCATCATTTCAAGCAACAAGGAGAGACTATGCGTGTCAAGCATCAATACGTGAGTGATGATCATCAATCGGAACCGTTCTCGTGATCCCAGCCCATTGAGGGTAATAAGGCTTTGTATGGTGTTTTGGCGGTTTATGTATCGGGTGATGATTGGACGTAAGGCGGTTGCGGCCTGCCGCTGCGTTCATGTCACCAGCGAAGCCTTATTTTCATGAATCAATGGGAATCGAATTTCATTCATCATTCTGAACCACTTTGCATACGGAAAAGTAAAAAGATTTCGTGATATCGTTTTATAAATGCATGTTGGAATTCCTTTCAATGAATTAATTTCAATGAATTCATGATTATTTTCAATCACTTCACCTTATGTAGATTTACACAAAAATGTATCTTAATGTTTGAAAACCATAATTGGTCACTTTTTTTCTAAAATAGGCGTATCTAAAAAAACGCATATTTTCCGTAGCCTTACTTACCCGGGAAATGATGCTTAAAATGTATAGTTTGGGCTTTCGAATATTTTCACTTTGTTTCTAACATTATTTGCGATACACAAAATAAGTCGTACACAAAAATCTACAAATAAACAATGTTTGCAAGAAACTTAGAAATGTCTTGAGTAGACTCTACAAAGTAAAATACCTAATTCCATTGAAAACATTGAGATTAATTTACCTCTCATTGTTTGAATCTACAATTAGATACGGAATAACATCCTCTCATGTAAAACTAATTTGAAATCAGTGCTAAATATTCAAAATTCTGAAATTAAATTAATGACGAACCCTAGATTATTAAAGGAGCAAAAATATCCATTATATTTCAAAACTCTTAATCTATTACCGGTCAAATCAATATTTTGGTACAAAATTATAATGAGTAATCTTACGGACTCAAAATAAAAGTCTAAAATAAAACACAAATGTGGAACAAGACTGATGAGAGAAGGGGGGCTCGTGGTTCCTAAACACAATAACAAATATGGAAAAACGGACCCTTCATCATGCAGTGCCTTGTATTTTTTATATGCTACCTAAGAATTATTTGGATTGTGTCAAAATTAAAGATAAGGTTAAAATTTTAAAGGAATGGCTGACAGAGGAGTGGTTTTTATAAATTCAGGCTGATTAATTATTGATTTGTGCTTAATTGTTAAATATCTATAAAAAAAAGAAGAAAGAATGTTAGAGTGTATGTATGTTTGTATGTATGCACGTGCATAAATGTATGTATGTGTATATTTTAGTTTTTTTTTTTTTGTGTATTTTGTTAATTTTTTGTTTTTATTGTTTTTCTTTTTGTTTAGTTTTGTTTTATTTTTATTTTTATGTACTGTAGAACCTTATGACAAAACTTGTGTAAGTTTTACAAGGACTACTGTAAAATTATTTCTACACAGTAAATTTAAAAAAAAAATAAAAATAAGGAATAAACAAACATGATCTTAGATCTAGTTGTCTTCTGATTTTTTTAAAGCTTTGGCCGCGTTTATTAAGTGGAAAAACACGATAACAGATAAACAGATAGCATAATCAGAAGAAAATTATTAATAAAATTAATATCACTTTGGCTTTGAAAAACATCGTTACTGAATAAGTCTAAAACATTATTATCATTTGTATGGATAAATAACTATGCAGCTTATCCCCCCGATATTTTATGCACCATCCCTTCATTAAAAAAGAAAAGGTTTTTTATGCAGTCAGTACCAGTGGTCACATCACTTTTCAAATGACTTAGCAACTTCTTTTTGTCCATCTTTTTTAATACATCTGGTTTATTAAATAACTTCCGTTGAAATTTATTATTATTAATGATATTAATACGAAATTTTAATATTCAAAATCACGGTTATAGAAATGATAAACTGACTATGATGAATTGTACAGAAACGTTTATGAAGCTATGAAAGACCAACATCTAATGAATAGCTAGTTACTTGAGCAAAATATTTACTTTGGGTAGATATCAAGTTGGTATTTCTTATGTTATTGAGTACAATCTCAACAGACCAATAGGCACAGTACATAAAAGGAGAATAATATTGCAATCACCCGAGTTTTAGAAAAATCACTTTGATATTTTGTGCTCTCACCAGGAATCAAATTCAAAACCTTCATAGTACAGAGTCTTAGTTATAACGGCAACGAAAATTGAGTTTCTTAATTTTTTACCTAGGTACTGTTTGAGGAACCATTTTATGATTCCTTTTAGGGAGTAATTATTCATATTTTAATTATCACGTAATTATTAAGAAATTTAACTAGTAAAATACGTATGGATAACTCAATATTTTTTTCTGTATATTTTTTACATGACACCCACATCAAACATATCAAACTTTCAAGCTTTGAAAGCTAATACGCCGAAATCGGAATGTTTGTTTGTTTGTTACTGTCCATTGTGATTGTATATGGTGGATCATTTACAGTCATTCGAGTATTACAATAAGCTTGTTGTGCGTGATCCACCTAATATAGAGCTTATTTTCACGTGCCGAAAGCTCATGCGGGGTGTATTAAAGTTCTGGAATGAATTACTACACCATGATACGGCAGAATTTACTATTTGGACTATTGTTCCAAAAGCTCATTGTAGAACTTTAAGCTCCAAGCTTTACTTATATACCAAATGGAGTCTTAACTTTTGTATTAACTTTCTGTAAATTAATGCTTTAAAATTTCAAATGAAGTAAATATTTTTGTTTATTTGTTAACATTTTTTAAACATAAATAAGTAATGATTTTTCTATTTGATGAAGAAGAAAAAAATACGTATATAAGAGAATCTCACGATAGGTCCTTTAAAACATGATTTAAATTAATTAATTAATTGATTTTATTATTCTGTATTATATTTTACTAAATTCTCCAATCGAATTAAAAGGCTGAAATTTCACTCTTCTATATTAAGTTGATCCATGCTTTCTAATAAAATTGTTTAACTTATTAAAAGATAAAAAAAAGACAAAGGCAGAGTTCGGAAAGAACTGGGAGTGCGGTTTGGAGTAGCGGGCGCCGCATACAACAGTATGAAAGCTGTCTGGAGATCCGATGTTTACTCGGTTAAAACAAAATTCCGCCTTTATAGCTCCTGCATCGCACCTGTTCTCCTCTATGGCTGCGAATCGTGGCACGTAACTAGGGCCCAAGATAGCAGACTACTGAGTTTTGAGAATAGGTGTCTTAGAAGAATATTAGGTGGGCGGTGGTTTGACTTTGTAAGGAACACAGAGGTGAGGCAACGGACACAGCAACCCTTGGTATCTACTGTCATCCGGCGAAGGCGTTTCGGCTGGCTAGGCCGTATACTACGTATGCCTCCCGTGAGCCCTAACCATGCTTGCCTATTTTACAAGGCATCAGGTTCTCGGCGTCCTGGTCGTCCACTGTTGACAATTCGTCGGCAGTTTGCGTCAGAGCTACGGGACGTGGACTTGACTGGGGAGGATGCACGGGAGCTGGCAGCCGATCGCTTGGCCTGGAGGCAGTTTGTGGATTCCATATGCTCCACATAGGGAGCGGATATGGTATGATAATATTAAAAGTAGGTACCTACCAAGAAAATGTGGTGAGAGAATAAATATCAGTGATGCCTAAATCCAAATCCAAAAGTTTTGTATGTGTAGCATAACTAAACTTAAAATCATGGTCTTGTATAAATATATATTTTTTTCTAATAATTTTGACTAAGAAGTCAATATAAATATATTTAATGAATAAATTTTCGTTTTTGTTTACGAGTATCAGTCAATAATTTTCTACCTGTGTTTTCACCTGTGATATTTCTCACAACACAATCGATAATTTTAAATTAAGTTATTATTATCCCGAGATAGAGACTCAGATTAGTTTCATCAAATAATATAAATGCAAAGTAAACAAATTAAATCGTGTATTTATCGCATTTCTTATCGAATTCACATCGGTTATCTCTTTGTAAAACAAACAGAGGCACTTAATTAATACCACAGAAAGGTAAATATTATGTGGGTGGAGGGTTTTGTTTGATTTATTGTGGATAACTCTTACGTAATAATATCATAGAGTAAAAAATAACTCAATTCTTTTCTTGGATAAAGATACCAGCACAAAATAAAAATTAAGAAATTAAAATGTCGATTGTAGAAAATATACAATATTTTTTTCAGTCAGGTACCTAGGCAAGTAAAACCAATTCTGCTAAAGCAGATTTATTAATACATATTATGTTGACTTGCATATTAAATATATGTAACCAAATGCTTTTTGTACAGAATAGAATGAATAGGTTAGTACGTACCTACTTATATAAAGTTTAACTTGTAGTTTTTATTAAATAATACATGTGGTATCAATGTAGATAATAATTTATATGATGGAAGAAAGCGTTTCCTCTTTCTAAGTAAGAAAAATTCTTTTTCAATTTGTTTTTTGGTTGGAAACAATAAAATTAAGACCAAAAATATTTTTTAAAAACCTAGTCTATTTTATTGAAATGTGTAGATGAGGTTGTAAAAAGTGTTACTTGATGTGAATTAAATAGTATAAAACTTTATGTAATGCAATAATCACATAGAATTATATTTTTAAACTAAGTACCTTTATTAGATTTCTTTATTACCTACAGATATTTTAATTGGCCACGTGCATTAAATTTGCAATATGTAAAATCGTTTAGCAATTTTCGGGATCCGTATGTTCCACAAAAAGAGTAGATATAAACATGACAATTAATAAATATGTAGAAGAAAATATTGTTTTAAGTGTTACATATAAGGTAACGCCAAATTTTTAACTCTTAACATTTTAACTTTTAAACTTTCCCATAAAACAGTTTTGATTGATTTTCAGTACCAAATTTTAGTTTTTTTTTCTAGGTGCCACCGAAAATCCAAATACATATTGACGTATTCGCAACACGTAGGCACTGATTTTAAATTAGATCCTATTTCGCGGGTTGCGATTGGTGGAGCTGGGAAGGTACCTAATCAAAAGGCCGAGAAACCTGTCTGAATAATAAGCAAACACATTGGACATTCCGACAAAAGGTAAATTTATACACTCATATACTGAAATACCTGACAACGTATGTGTGCTTTCTTCGCTTATTACTCCGCTTACATTATTCAAAATACGTGAGAATTATTTCGAAAAAAAGTTTCACGCAATAAAAATTCCAAAGCCCTATTATCTGTTTCTTACTTGACTCTTTGTTCGCCTCGTAGTGAAGTGATAAGCGCGTTGGATTGCCATAGATGACGTCGCGGATTTGATTCGGGTCAATTTTAAATATTTATTCATTCTAGAAAATTTGCGATTTTTCAAGAAAAAATATTTGATCAGAGCGTAAGATTGATGCTAAAAAAATTCAAAATAAAATCTCCGTACCTAATATAACACCCACGTAAGAGCATGACAGAAACAGACACCTCTACCTCCATGCTTGGAACCGATTGACAAATTAAACCAGGGCGATATTCAAATAGGATCCCATACATCTGCTTGTTCCAGAAACAAAATAAGATACTCACAAAATAAGCAAGGATTCCGAACTCTGTAGCGGAAACACTTACTTGACATTCTATTGGGTAGTCGATCAATCTGTTATTCAGAGACAATTTTGGTGGTATTTATTTTGAAAAAAATTTAGCGCGTTTGGTAGAAGTAGTTGTATTTTTCTGGCAAAACCCCTACAAACAAATTCATGTACTTTAAAAGTTTTTTTAACAAATAAAATAAAATTTTCATATACCCAATCATTATTACTCGGATATAATTATTGTTCTAGAATATGGAAATTAGTCCGGAAACAATTCTAGCTCGGAGTCAATGATCACTCTTTATCTCGACATTACTATGTAGGTATATATTATTTTTAATTGTCATATTATGTGCATTTAGGAAGCAAATGCATAAATAACGGGTGGTGGCCCAGTGAGTGGGTAGCGTCGCGGTCTCTGAGTCCAAAGATCGTCGGTTCGAATCCCCACTTCGACCCGACTCGATTCCTATTTTCAAGCACAAGCCGCTTAGGCTTTATTGAAAATAGTATTTACAAATTGAAATATGTGCAAATATCATAAGATTGCAAAGATTTCTTTTTAATTAAAAAAAAATAAAAAATACTGGTGTGTAGGATAGTATGATCTTATTGAACATTTCAAAATTAATTTTCCAAATGAATTATGAAAATTTTAAACTTAGGCGTTCTTAGAGTATTTCTTTTACGGATTTCATTTTTTTTTTTAAATAAAAAGAAACATTTGAGTTCTTATGATATACTCAAATATTTCAGTTTTGGGACTGCTTTTAAATAGTCGGAAATAACTGTGTCAGAAAGCAGGAAACAAGTTGTGCTGGAGTGGGATTCGAACCTAGAGAGCATTATTTCAAAAAATCGTGTGGTATACCATATTGTTATGTTATTATAATCAGTATTTTCATTCGGATTTAGCTCAGTAGTCTGAAAAAAACGTTTGTAGAAAACAATAATAATTGTTGATCTCAACATTTAAACAATGTTTCTGCATACGGGGGTTGGAGCTGGTAGCAAGTATCTGCCGAATAGATTGATGAAAAGTTTGGCAAATCACGTGGAGGTCCGGAGAGGATGGATGGACACTTCAAAAGGTTCACTTGGACCCCTGACGGACGCTTCACGTACAGGATGAAGAGGATCTGTGGGGAATTTGCATGTCGCTGTTTGTGGGATCAGAGAACAGCGGAATAGTAAAACAAGGACTTTGTCAGGTGTAGGTATGTAAATTTTTAGTTGAAAATATAAGAAATTGTATTCACAATTTTTTTTTCTTCATTTTTTCATCTTTTGCACTCAACTGTCGTATATACAAAAACTATTTTGAAATTTCCTAACTTTTTAATGCGAAATAAATTATTATTATTAATATTGCAATTGGCGTTCAGGTCAAAATTTACTTGTAATTCCAATGAAACATCAATAATGATAAATTTTATTTGATTTCACAGATTTTTTTTTTTAAACCAAGCAATACCCCTTTAAAAGAACACGCATCTAAAACATTTAAAAATTCGCACGATATTTCAATTTCGAATATTCTTAATTCAAACAACAGGTTCGTGGTTCATTGGCTTTTCCCGTCCGATACAGGGTCCCCGGGACGTGCCTTGATCGGCCCAATTTATTAATGCATAAATAGGTAATTATTTGCTCGCGGTAAAAATATGATACCTTTTATAAGGCGGCGGATGCGGCGCCGGCTAAGCACTCCCTGAGGCGGTCACGTACTAATTGGAAGATGTTAGGATCACCCTGTATGCAAAGTACCTATGACATTTTTAAGTTGCATGAATTTTTTATTGACATCTCAACAGAGACGGAGAAGATTTGGAAACGAATATATTAGGCGAAATGGGGAATTTTGTAATACATCAAGTGGCTACTTAACCCATCCAATGGTAGGTGTCATAAAAAAAATTACAGGTCATAAGCCCTGTAAACGCCTAGATAATCCATATTTGTTTCCAGAGCTTCTCTGTCTCTGTTGAGATGTCTGTAATGATTTATGGGCCCAGCATGGGTATTATCCCGCAATTTTCATCTGCAAGTCCTTTAAATGTGCGCTCTTTTTATGGGTAGACTAACTATGAGACAAAGCGTTCGATCGAGTAGCTCTAGGTAGGTAGGTAGATTGGAGTAGTTTTATAAAATTTTATGTGTGTTTTTATTTTAAAAGAAATGAGAATTATTATTCGTTAGCATCTATTTCAAATTTAAACATATTAAATATAAAATCTCATTGTTATTTTAATTAAACAAAAGAGAGGAAGGCATTAGGGGTAAACATGTATTAAAAAAATGCAACACACACTCAAATAAGACGAATAAATAAAATGCGTTGAAATATTTTTTTTCGCAAAAAACGGTATGATTTCAAATTTAACTGACTCTGAACCTCGCAATCTGAATTGCAAAAAAAATACGTACAAAAAAATACCTAATCATAAAAAACACGCTGTTAATAATACAGTCGACTAACACGGCTATGATTAATAAACCATAATTTATCATTTGATATCTGCAACCCAACAGACAATAACAGTGCAATTCCAAGAGATCAACTTCGGGGCTCAGTTTTTCAATAATATAAAATGTTAAAAATTCTAAAAAATATTCTGATACATAAAATCTTTGTTAATAACTACTCATTATCACTAACGTCGTGTCTACTCAGGCTTACTGCTGGTCATAAGTCTCGCCTTGCCGCCTCCACTCCTTCCGATCCTGCGTCGTACTAATCCACCGTCTTCCCCAGCAAACTTATTGATGTCCGTTGTCATAAGTTAAGTATGGGTAGAATACATTGGTTAAACACTCGAGTCTATAGTAACAACCTACCAAAAATTACAAAAATACTTCAAATACAAGGGTTATAAAAGAAATTAGTAGGTAGGTATGTAAAACCAGGTAGTATATTTATTTTTTCTTTATAGAGTCTTTATTAAGAAATAATAACATAACTTAAAAATAATGCCGTCCTGTTTAAGGATTAAATTCCTAAGTTCGAATCTTACTTTACCCCACTAGGGAAACAACATTACTGCGTAGTTATTTCTATTTAAAAGTAACGCTAAAATTAAAATATCTGTTCAATTTGACAGAATTTTTTTTTAAAAAAGCAAATGAGTCGTAACTATGATTAAATAAAATAAAAATGATAATAAATAAATAAACAGCAAATGTAACCAATGTGGTGTAAACATCATCTCTCTATTGGTTGGGCTAAATGGCCAACTGACGCATTACAACATACCGCTTATTAGCGAATATTCACACCAGTTGGTTTAAAAAAATATTTTTGTACATTAATACAAAGACCGGTATGTTATGCGTTTCAATTTCAATGGTATAGAAGTTAAGTATTTTAATTAAAAACAATAATTTTTTTTCTAAAATAATTAATTGGAAACGGTTATAAATACGAGCCCAGATTAATCTGTAGCACTACATATTATATGGTTGTGATATATTCGATATGAAAAGGATATGGCAGGAAAAAGGATTAGCCAAAGTCATTTTTTTTATTGAATAATAAAAAGGTTCCGCAAAATTACTGTAGACCACCTTGTAACTTAAGAAGATTAATGTCAATTGCATGAAATATCTGTTTTTAATCGTATACATGTATTAAAAAATAAATAATAAAAAAAAATAGTAAACAAAATAAGATTTTGAGTGAGAACAGACGTTTAAAATTTAAAACTGTAAAAATATGACACAGTTAAAAAAAACTTTTGGCTGTCTGTAAAGTTGGTTTATGGACGATAATTTTACCTGATAACGTCATAAGAAAACATTGATGAAAAATAGCACACTTTTATGAATTGAATTGAATTATTATCACTGAATTATCATTATTTTGTAAAATACAAAGCAGGAGTTAATTGAAAATTACAATTTTTTCCATAAATAATTTTTTTTTTGCACTCGTTAATTTTACTTTCACTTTGTAGCTTTTGTGCTGCTGCTGTCTCCCTTCTACTCGGAGCATCGGCCGATGGAGGGGAAGAGAGATAGATACGTCACAAACCGAACGCTTAGGCCGATCGTGCCTCTCTATCGATTGTTCCGCGCTCTCGCTTGCACACTCGGCTCATGCGGAACGTGACAATGAGTCATGCTTTTTCGTGTGTGCAGCCGGCGTTCATCGATTTATTAGACGTTATCACGTCAAAAAATCATATATTGGGAATACTCCGTCATCTCTATCATCATCACTCCATATCCGCTTCTACGTGGAGCATAAGGATACCATAATTCGCCTCTAAGTCAAGCGACCGGTCCCCAGTTTCGGTGTTCCATTCAATTCAGGTCTACTTCCTATAGTTCTTTAGTTCTGAAAAAAACACAAACATCAACATTTTCTAGATATTTGTTGATTCAAAATTAATTTAGAAATTTAAAATAGATGTCATCCAAAATAGACCGTTTTTACTTGTATGTATTTTTAATTTCAACCTAAAATAGGTACGAAAATACGGAATTTAGAATAACAGTGTTCAGACAGCAGATTGTGTAGAAACTATCTAATACAATAATTGTATTCAATATTAATTCCTTTAGTTTGGAGTAGGTAGTTTTGTAATTTAATATTCAGGTAGGGTAAATTGTGAGTAAAATTCTAACGGAGCATTTTTTCAATAGATAATCAATGGTTCTTATAAAAATTATTGGATATACAGTTATGGGGATGCGGTTAAGGGTCTTAAAATGATAAAAAATCGTTAATGCAGGGGTATATTTTTTATCATTCGGCTGCATGTTTAACAATTGAGACGCACGTATGAATATAATGTATCCAATTTTATTTAAAGCTTATAAATTTGTAGGTAGTATATAAATAGTGGTAGTAATTTATCTCAATGCTTCTTACCTTAAAAACCTATAAATGTTTTAATGGAAAATAAAGACATTTGTTGTAAAATCGAAAGTATACACAGCTAGTAATAATAGAAAAATTATAAAATAAGACAAACTGTGACAGAAAAAACACTTAAACAAAAACGCTTAGAAGGAGTAGATAACCGTCAATTTTATGTCATCTTCTCAGAGTACTGACTAGAAAGTACAGTCTCGCCTACAGTAAAAAAGTCAATATCAAAGTCAATTAATTGACTTTAGTATTCACAAAAAATCCATAGATACTTTCCTGAGTATATTTTATTTTATTTTATTTTATTAAAATAAACGGCACTCAGTGCCTTTTACATATTAAATATTTACAGCAAATACACGAAATCATAATAAACATAAAAAATGTTAAAATAATCCAGCATCAAATAAACATTGCATTAAAACATTAAACTTTAAAACCCAAATTGTATGCACACTAATCGATACATTCGGCCTTGAAATAATTTAGAAGTGCCAACTTGTAGGCATTAAAATTGACATCGAATGCATCGCCAGTATGCATAAACTTATTGCCTAGATTGTGGAGTCTATTGATGACAGAATTGCACCCATATGCTGTAGATGTATTATTGGCGCAGTATTGTAGGGTATATTTGATGCAATTTCAAAAAATAGTCTTTGAAAATGTATATTATGCAACAACGGGTTATTTAAAAATAATCTAGAAGCATTTAATTTCAATTCTCTTACGTGAGACTATATCCCGGGATAATTTTAACATATGAATGATAGTAGAACAAGTCAGGTACGTATCTTTAGTAATTTCTTCTCAATATTGATCAAAATTCATGTTATTACGTGTCGAGCCCACTAGCACTTCATTATGTAAATTTTATTCTAAAATTATAGCAACGAAAGTAATGGCTATTTTATGAATTAGTAATTCACCTCTAAACGATTCTAAATGGAAACTAAGGATACTTTAAAATACACTCAAATTTTATATTGGGTAAATGCATTATTAAGAGAACAGTCAAGTAAATATTTTTAGGTTTTCACTTTCTTTTTCGACATCCATGAAGCTGCGTTTATATGAGGAATGCGTTACTAAATTGAATAAGTTTCAGACAAAACTTCAGTAGAAATTAATAAAACCACGCAATTAATGAGTCAAAAAACTGCCTACAAAAAAAGATACATTTCAAGGTTAGTTAGCAAAGATTTTTTAGATTAAATTTTTTGTTTAGCTGTAGGTATAATAAAAAAATTAAGTTCATCACTTAACGAAATGAATACTAATGCAAACAATTACTAAATATCAAAGTATTTATCATATCAACGGTAGTATTCGACGTAACATCTTTAAGTTATTATATAAGTTTTACATTATTTCATTTTGCTTTGTAGAAAATCGTTTACTTTTAGGCCATCCAATAATGTTTAACCTGTCATATAAATATTAGGAGCATTAAGCGCACGCAGTGTGGTTGCGTGCAAAGAGAAGAAATTTGATACAAAAAAGTGTTCGTTCATAAATAGGAAATTAACTAACTTCTGAATTTAGTAAATAACTTTTGCCTTGCATTGAAATAACAAAAAATGAATGTTCTGTGTTCTATTTTTTTAAATCTGTTAGAAAGGCCCGAAAAAGACAAAAATAATTTAGGACCTACGAATTTATAAATAATAAGCTGTTTTTAAGCAGAAAAAAAATATCTTGTGACTTTTTTTATATGCATTTTTCTTTTTTTTTGGATTCGTGATAATCTTTCTTCTAAAATGGGAGAAATTGAATTAAAAACGTACCAGAGTAAAAATTTCACAACTATCACGAATGCAGGAGGGTATTAGAATTTGATCGCTTGTATTATATCGGCTTGTTAGCGGTGTGCGGGGGTAAAAATTACAGCAATTTCAACACCTTCGAGGTGCTAACGTGGAAACCCAAACTACATATTAATTTGGAAAAAAGATAAATGATCGATCTTGATCATTATTGGCGGGTAAACTGAATTACTGGTTGCGTCACTTTATAGCATGATTATATTACGATATGTAGTTATGAAAAAATAATATAACACAGACCCCTAATTGGGTGAAATTCTTAAAATTACTAGTCACAAGTCTTAGTTTAGGGTTTTGGTACCTTAATAATAAATTAGCTCTCTAAACCATGAACTAACATGGATAATATAGTAGGAGATAGGGGTATCTTTTTTACATTTGTTATTAGTTATAATGTTACACTTCCTTATTTTTAACTATTTTTCGGTTTTACTTTACGGTCTTTTAGCCTAATAATAAACCCCTATTAGATAACATGATACATAAATAAATTCGAGATTTTCTGTTTTGTTCTTGATAGTCTAAAAATATGGTTTTACGCTAACTAATAACCATCACTACGCCATTTCTCTCGTAGGGGTTAGACAGAGAGGATAGAAAACGCCATAAGCCACTCTGTCCTGATCTGTCTTTCCTCTTGCTTCATCTACATTCATACTTCTTATCATGCACGAAACGCCGTTTTTTTTTTTTTTTTTTTCCGACTTTCTCACTTGTCCTCTTTTCCAAGTACCTTTGAAACCGTACACTGTGTCAAGCATTGTACTTTTCATGTACGGCAATTTGCCGCAGGGATGTATTACTTTACTTGGCACAATTGGCAGTTACACTAATCTTCTTTTAGCCTTCTCGTTCTTTTCATCAATTCACATTCGGCGCCACATGAACAAGACCAATCGAGAAAAGCCCATACTTTAAGTTCACTTAATATTGTCGTTTCGCTTATGCTTTTATCTCGAGCCAATGCATTTCTGATAGCCTGCAATTTCGTACTTTTGCACTCAACTTTTCTCTCTTTTCATAGTCTTCACCATAGCAAAGTCTACATATACGCTCGAGAAACAACATCATTCTTGAGCATCGCAATTTCAACAAGGCAAATCAGTATATACTTTCATCATATCCTTTTTTACCAACACACGCCAATGCTAACGCATTCACATTACCCTATACTTAATGGCGTTAGTAGTTTAAAACGGCTACCAAAAACTCCGATTGTGTTACTGCTCAAATTTGTTTATTCGATTAATTAAATTCAAGATATATATGAATTTAAAGTTTTTATTTTTAATAATCTGTTTATACTGTTATATTATTGGCTAGCCTATATTATTCCTATCTATATATAAACGTCTATTTATCTAAATTGAGTTGAGAAAAAAAAATTAATGTTCATATCGGTCATGGTTTTAAATGAAATAAATATGTGAGACTTATAGGTCCAAGCACAATGCCTCGTTTTTGCGCATGCTTGGGAGACTTTTACTTTTCTTGATTTTTATAGTTTTCTGGTCTATCTTTCTTATGTATTCGTGTAGAACGTAATGAGAATACGTGGATTTATAGAATGTGGTGTGGTTGCTGGAGTATATTGGATCCGGGGATCTAGTTCATTATCAACGTTTATGTATATAAATGCTTACGATAAGGACCGTCGCTAAGAAGATGATAATATGATTATATCCTCTTGTTTTGTTTCTTGTGCCCTCAACATACATTATTAGGTGTCTTAATATTTTATAGCTTGTTTTGTATTTGAGTAGAACCGAACATGTGGGAGTCTGCTTAGTTAACACATGGATAGGAATTCCTGGAGTCAAAACCAATAACCGGGCCTCTCTTCAAAAGCCACACGCTTCAAACTTCTCAACTCTTGTTTTGACGTACAAAGATTTGCCTTCACTATGTCTATAAAAATTTCGGTTTACAAAAAAGTATTTTATTTGAGATTAAGGGTGATACTGATTTTTATTCCCTTTTTAAGATTTTATCCGGATTACATGTTATATTGAACGTGTTAACTTTTTTAACTATTATAATTGCCGATCTGATGTTGTAATATTGTAAATTATGGACGCAGTGATTACATACATTAATTGGTGTACAAAAAAGTGATGTAACTCATAAATTAAACGGTATATTGTTTTTTACACACACGCACCATACGTATGATTAAAGCATCCAGAAATGGCAGACACCTTTTTTTTCGTATAAAAAAAAAAATAATTAAACATGCTGTTTATAAGATTCAATGTATTCATATTTTTTAAAACATTTGACTAAAATGAACCTCAATTTTAAAATCACAATAAAGCCATTTATTTGAATGTGCTTAGGTAGGTATGGTCATGGATTATTTGTTTTTTAAATTGAATTCTTGTCTAATGGCACTGTATTTATTGTAAAAACAAAAAGTTAAGTAAATTGGATCTGGATTGTTATGTTTTTTTTACAATTCTATTTTCTTTTTTTAACTTTTGTTTTTTTTTATATCATATTCTTACTTATTGAGTAGTGTTAAATGATATATTTAACAACAGCATAGTACCTAAAGTGAAATGTTTAAAATGGGAAAATGTGCTCTTTTACTCCTACTTAGGCGTACAGCGCTTTCTAACCATTACTGATCTTCTTACTGTTGTATAAATAAATGATCCAGTTTACTTGGCAGCTTGGTGTAATCAATACAGTTTGTAACTATTTACCTATAACGTACGGATGATTTTATAAGGATAGTTAGTGGAAGCAGTATAGCGTAAAAAAAAATATATTCAAACCACATAAAGGCTTGTTTTATATAATAGCAGAATAAAAATGCTTGGGACCACGTATAAGCCAGTTACATATGTAGCTTACTAATACTATTATGAACCTTATTTAATACGTACTCTACCTGTATGGTACTGGGACAAAAATACGTGCGGACGAACATAAATGAAGAAATAGTCCAACAATTTTAATTCAATTGGCTGTGTATAATTTAATCAATATGTTATGACGGATACGCTATTATTATTTTTTTGTGAAAGGAGAGAAATTTTGTTCCGCGGCTTCCGCGCGTGGGAAGGTAGTACTTTAAAGTTAAATGTCTATTTAATTTGATGGCTGTGTGTAAAGATCTCTTTAAACTAACAATGCATTATTTTAAAATGCCATCCTAAATGGTTTTTAATTCATTCAAATGATTCATTCCCTATCACGTAGGTTATCATATCAATTGCCTCGCCCGATTATTATCCTTCGGTAATTCCGTCTGATTTATGTATAAATCATTCACGTTATTAATGAAGCCGTCTTCAAGACATCCAAACTAGTTTCTGGACTAGGTCTCAGGCTCCTTATACTTTGTATGGACTCGAAGCTTATAAATGATGATAAAACGCTTAAAATCTTAAATCATTTGCTCTTACACGCTTGCATATTTTACGATCAAGTGTTATATTATTTACTCAAATTTAGAATATAATTAAAATAAATTATTAATTAAAAAATATTAACACGACACTGACAGTTAGTCGTCGACTCTAAGCTATGGTACTATTCTTATAATTATAAATATTTCTAATCGTTTGCAGGTAGCATCCCTATCACTGGTTTTATACAAAAAAATTTCCGTATGCTTTCTTTATTTTTGACTTAATCTGTTATATAAACCACGCTATTTTCTATTAACACCCGTGACAATTACCGAAACCGTCAAAACGTCATAAGTCTTAAGGTTTAAATTGTAAAGGGTGACTATTATCCGAATATATTGTGAGTGAGTTCATTACAACAAGTGTGTTATTTTTAGTAAAGCATATGCATATATTTTAATTGAATATTAGATATTAGTGTACATTTTTATTGTTTTGAATTATTTGTTAAATGAATGATTATAATTAAATCGATAAGTTAAATATTACTCTGCTTCTTGTGTTAATCTGACTTTAGATCAATTTCACTATGGTGGATGATCATAGTCATGGTTTGTTTTTACGTTGAAACTCCATTTTTGTCGGTAACTTACATTACATCAGAACGACGAGGCGGTGGAGCTGATTTGACACATATGTCACTTAACAATAGGATTAAACTAGTAATACGTCATTTGCTAGTAGAATAACACACGTTCAATCACAGAGGAATGGTATCTTGGGATCATGATATTGATCATAAGCCGTTATTTTACTGAGAGGTTACAAGATTATAAAAATTTGTTTCCGCGTAATCAGTGTTACCTTTACTGAGTAATTCTGGTCGGCTCAAGATGTAATACATACTCCTCTAGTCTGACATAATCCACGAGCAATGTAAGTTAATAATTAATCATTCTATTCAGGATCATTTGCATGGCACCGTGACGGCGCTTATAATATCATGAATTTATTGAGTCAAGTTCTATCAATGATGAATAATTGCCCCCCAAACATGCTAAATTGTTAGGTGGTGTTTTACACATTAATTCTCCTGGAGGATGGGTGAATGTATAGATGAAGTGATAAACGATTATCAATATCCATAGCAGACGGCGTACATGGGGGGGTAGAGCACGCAGGGGGGGGGGGGGGGGGGGGGGGCGAGGGCGTCGACGTAAAATAACGGGACTATATAAAAAAATTTTAAGACGCACGAGTGTATAGATGAAACCTATAAATAAAAAAAAAAAAAGGTAAAGAATTAAATGTTTTTCCATATTTGTACAAACAAAATATATTTATAGAGGTTTAATATAATGCGGCCAGGATTTTTTTTCTTTTTTTGTTTAAAAACTTTAGGATTAAATATTTTACTATTCATAATTCGTCTTAGCAACAATTGATGTCGAAACAGATAACTGAAATAGGTTAGCTCTCGAGCCAAGGTTTGGGCGAAGGGCTATTTCCAGTTTTTTATAGTCAACACGGATTGTACACCGGGACAATAACTAACACCGAAGATGTTCAAGAGGTTATTTTTTATAATATAACTAGAGATAGATCAGAGCATCAAAAAATCATTTCAGTTGCCATATTAACTATTAGGACGTCAGTTGAAAGAAGGGCCTACTAAGTTGAAGAGGATTAGTTATAAGAAGAAGTTGTCAATCCTTGAGAGTTTGATGGTGAACAGGTTTCGAAATTAGTGTGATATTAAGCGGGGGTCGCGAGATTTTGAGAAATAGAATGCATTAAGGCATGGAGTTCATTAGCGGCTTGAATAAATGACATGCCTAAAAGAATACATAGCCTAGTATATAATGTGAGCGACGCGACTGACACCTAATCGAAGGTGAAAAAAAAATCATCATACATTGTTTGAAGATAATTTTTCTCTAACGAGTAAGCGAGTAAGCATTATATTGTGCTCGCATTCGAGTATGTACTTCGTATATTAGAGCGAAAATACAATATGTACTAGGTTCCAGAGCGGAGATAATACGGGTAATATAGCCGAGAGGTCTGGGTCTGAAAACAGCGCGTACCAACTAAAAGCGACCAGTTAAAAAACGAGCTCATCAGCGCGCAAGGTGATCATCCCGAATACAGTCCTTAAGAGGTCAACATGTAAATAATTATGAGGATCGCAATATTTATTAGGTATATATAAATTAGCATAGCCATTTTTTGCTATCAAATTGAATTATTTGTTTAATGTAGTTAACGTACTGCGATTGTTAATAGCGCTATAAAATATCTTATATTTTTTTTCACGTAAAATGGATAGTGTTATCGTCTGGATTGACCGTTAACTTAATTTCAGGCCATGGAACATTATCGGTGTCCGCTGCATTTCTCACTAGATTCTGGAGGTATCGAGGGCGGGATACGTGACGTGATGTGACTTCATTGGCGGGATGTGTATGATGTTGAGCTTGTGCCGACGTTTGATATATGGTAAATTATATATGTGTAAGGACATTACATAACAACACTTACATACAGTATCTAAGATAATTGTTTCTAATACAAATACATTTTTGTTCGATGTAAATACATATTACGAATGGGGCATAAATAAATTATATATTGGATATTGGATTTGTACTTGGTTCCTTTTCATCTCCCCCACTTATTTCTAAATCCGTTGGTTTTCATGAGTTTTCAATTATAAAATTTGTGATCGATGAATTATGCTCAGTAGTACAGCGTCGCCTAGATTTTTACACATGTTATAATCGGTGGCCTCGAATATATTATGCTTTTTTGTAAGCACTCTCTACGGTTTCTATTCGTGCTGTCCTGTTGCCTTCACTAGACGGTCAACTTTAGTGGGTTGCGCTAGACATCAGACGTTTGTGGTAAGTCGGAATTTAAATAACATAGTTTAATTGATTAGGATCATTCGCTTTTTACAATAAATAAAAAATATCATACTAATGAGGGAGCTGTGCTTTATACATTGCAGACAAAGCCGCACTCATTATGTCTTAGCAGCTACCAGCGCCATGCGCACTGTTTGAAGTTATTGAAGTAGTAAGTGGTAATTACTTTACATCTTCCTTTATTAATCATCTTATGCCGCACCCGAATGATGCGTTTAGGGCACTGCTTTCTTGTCTGTACTTTCGTTATTTCTTTTGTGGAAACATGATTTTTCTTTTGTTTCTGTATATATAGCTATTTTGCCTTTAAAATAAATATGTAAATGATACTTAAATATATTTTTTAGAAAAAGTTGTTTTGGCTCAATGAGGGGTGATGAGAGACAATTATTGTTTCACTGTGTGCGGGGTAATGAGATCCCAATGAAGAAATGAATGTGATAAAATTAAAATAATTTTATGAATTCCAAAAAACCTAATGGCTTCGCAAAAAATGTTAGTGTCTGATAAACATTTGAAAAAATAACAATGAAAATTTTTTAACTTTCTCAGAAAGCAATATTTTTTGCTAAGCCTTGAAAGGTCATTTCTACTTGTAAAAAAAAAAAATACTGAATATTGATAGAAAATTGCCAATATTTTAACCTGATAATATCAATAATATTAATGCAAAAAATGAATCTTATACGAATCTTACGGAAAAATACGGAAAAATAATAGTGGTTTTACAGTATGTATCTTTTTTGTTAAATAATTACGGTTATATGGCAACGGACGAAACATAAAAATTACATTTTCCAAAATCTTGAGATAAATGTTATTCTGAAGGTAACAAATAGCAACAAAAATTACCCATGGCTTCTGTATTAAATTATGAAATTTAATTTTCACATTAAAGTGGGAGGTCTCCGAAGAATAAATTAAATCCGCGTTTACTAATTTTAAAAACGAGAAGTTGCATTGTGTGAAATATTAATGCAAAATAAAATCCGAATTACCAGTGACAGAAAGGATTCGGGATAATAAAATAAAAAATCGAGAAATTACATAATATTTAATATTATTTGTACCAACACCCACCCACCATTCGGTTGTCATTTATATTCGCATCAATTAATTATTTTTACATACTTAAAAGTTAACTTACATTGTAAACATGTGATTAAATGGGCGTTTGAATCTCCATTTGTTTTACAGATATTCAAAATTTGGCAAACATGTTTTTCGCAAATTTAACAAGGAAGCGCTTATTTCCTTAAAAAGAAACGTTTGAGTCCTTATGCTAAACTCAAATATTTACATTTTGGGAATGTTTTCAAAAAGTCGAAAATGAAACTGTGTCCAGAAAGCAGGAAACAAGTTGTGAGCGGAAGTGGGGTTCTTGGTACGAACCAAGAGTTTCTAATGCCGGAGTCTGCGAATCTACCACTAGACCACACAACCCCGGTATAATTAATTTATATATTTTTAAAAAATGTATAATCATGAAAATAATGTTTGTATTACACAATGTGGAAAACACATCGGCTTGTAAATAATGTCACAACCCTATCAAATACGTTAAAATTTTCATTTTTTAATATTAAGTGGTTTATATACTATTTATTAAGAAATAGGCGTAAGTTGTATCGCCGTGTAAGTATGGTTTTTTTTTAACTCCAAGAATTTTTTTACTTGAATTCAATAAAAATATAAAAACAAAGCTATTTTCCATAACGTTGGTGAAAATAACACTGTAGATACAGGAGTAAACCCCAAAAACCGGTCTTCAAAAGCCAACGGGCAATTCTCAATGTTCCAGTACAAAGATTGTTCATTTAAATTTCGGTTACAACAAAAATGTGATGTTATCATTATAAACGTTATAATGTTTATAACACATCGCTCCTTATAATTAAAGCATCCAGAAATGGCAGAACACCTTTTTTATCGTAAATAATGCGTTATAAGATACATGTATCAATTTTTAACAATAGCTAAATGAACTCATTAAAATCAATAAGCATTTATAATAATGTTCATAGGTAGGTAGGTACATGGATATTTAATTTAATTTTAATCTTGGCCTTATAAATTGAAACAAAAAGTTAAGTAAAATGGAATGTTAGTTTTTTAAATTCTAATTTCTAATATTAACTTTTAGTTTTTTTATCAATTCTACAAATGAGAAGTGATAAATGAATTCAACAAAAGAAGTCCTAAGAAAAGTTAAAAGAAATGTCTTTTATCTACATAGCGACAGCTCTGATCATCTTACTTTTGTATAAAAAAAAGATCCAGATACATTGCACTTGGTGTATCAATACAGTGTCCTATATACCATAACGTACGGATAAAGGATAGTTGTGGAAGCAGATAGCGTAAAAAATAATTCACCTCTAAAGGCTTGTAATATTACAAATTAAAATGCGGGGACACGTATAAGCCAGTTACAATGTAGATTACTTTAGTACCTATTTACTACGTCTCTACCGTAGGTACTGACAAATTACGACAAAATGAAAAATATCCAACAATTAATTTCATGGCGGTTAAATTAATCAATATTAATACGACGCATTATTTTTAATAGTAAGAGAAAAATTGTTCCGCGGCTTCCGCGTGGAAGACGTACCTATAATTATTTTCAAATTGATGGCTGTGTAGTAAGATCTCTTTAAAAACAATGCATTATTTATGGGCCCTAAATGGTTTTATTCATTCAATGATTCATTCCTATCACGTAGGTATATCAATTGCCTCGCCCCGACAAATACAAAACGTCCCTGCATAAGTTTAAGTTTAAAAGGGTCTATTACCGAAAATTGAGCTTGTTCAATACAACAATGTGTATTTTTGAAAACAAGCATATATTTTAATTGTATAATAATAGGTACATTTTTTGTTTTTAATATTTGTTAAATGAAAGATATAATAATCGATACGTTAATACCTCTGCATCTTGTTAATCTGACTATATCAATTCACTATGTGGATGATAATAGTCATTGTTGTTACGCCATTTTTGTCGGTAACTTACATCAGAACTACGAGGCGTGGAGCTGATCTGACACATATGTCAACTTACAAATAGATTAACTTGTAATACGTCATTTGTAGAATACACACGTTCCACACGAGGAATGGATTAGGGATCATGATTTGATCAAAGCCTTATTTACTGATGTTACTATTATAAAAATACTTACCCGTACATTGTTACCTTTACGTAACTCAGGTGGCTTTTGACTACCAATCTAGTCTACAAAATCACGAGCAATGAAGATAAATTAACATTCTATCTCATTTGCACCACGTACGGCGCATAAAATATAATTAATTGCAGTAAAATTGATATTCAATATGCAAAAAGTAGGTGAGTTTTCACATTAATCTCCTGGATGTGAAGTATAATGTTTAACGATTTCAATATATAGAGCACGCGTCACGTAAAATCAACTATAAAATTTTTAACCACAGTGTAATGAACATAAATAAAAAAAAAAGTAAAGAATTATTGTTTTTCATATTTGTAAAAAATATTTATATTTTAATATGCGTCCAGGATTTTTTTAAAACTTTTTATTAAATATTTTACTATTCATTCGTCTTAGCAAAATTGATGTCGGAACAGATACGAAAAGGTTCGCCGAGCCAAGGATTGGAAGGGTAAAATCCAGTTTTTGTCAACACGGATTTAGACACACTCAAAATGTTCAAGAGTTTTTTTTAATACTAATATCAGGCATAAAAAAATCAAGTTCACTTCCATATAGCAGTAGACGCCCTAACGATGGCCTAAAGTTGAAATAGTTATGAAGTTTGTCTTCTTTAAGGTATCAGTTAAATATTGATTAAGCCAGTTTATTTGCTTAGAATAGATCCTAAAGAATACATGCCAATATATAATTATTACTACACATAATAAAGGTGAAAAAAAATCATCATAAATTTGTGAAATTTTATCTCACGGTAAGGAACATCAATTTACCTACGCGTAGGTACTTATATTTATAATTTATAGGTTCTGCATGTAGTTAATACTATCCGTTCTGAAAACAAACAAAAAAAACAGAAAAATCTCTCACCATTTGATCAAAATACAGTCCTTAAGCTACTGAAAATTATGAGATCGCAATATTACATAGGTATTATATTACATTCCAATTTTTTCATATGCATTATTGTATTTATATAATTCTCTTATAAACGCAATAACTCTTATATAATTTTCACTAAATTTGTTATCGGATTCGTAACTTAATTCCCGCCATTTATCATCTCGGGTCCTCTGCATTTCTCAAAATGGCGTCTGAGGGCGGAGATACGTGATCGATGACTTCAATGGCGGAAGGATTTGTACTTGAGGCCCCGTTTAGATTAGTAATAAATATGTGAAAACATTAAACAATCTTTCAGTAACTATAATTTTTCTATACAAACATTATTGTACGATGTAATACATATTACGCACATAAATTAAATTGATTGGATTATTCTTGGTTCATTACATCTCCCCACTTATTTCAAAATCCGTGGTTTCATGAGTTTTCATTATAAATTTTGGATCGAAGATTGCTCAGTACGCCTAGATATAACCCATGTAAAAGTGGCCTCGTATTTATGCTTTTGTACACTCTTCGGGTTCTTTCGTGCTTCCGTTGCCTCACAGCGGTCAACTTAATGGTTGGCTAGCAAGACGTATTGAGGAAGTCTGAATAATAACAATAATAATGATAGGATCATCGCTTTTTAAAATAAAAAAAATATTACTAATGAGTGCTGTGCTGTACAATGAGACAAGCTCTCATTATGTCTTGCAGCTACCAAGCGCATGGACAGTTAGAAGTAATGGAAGAGTAAATTCCTAAATCTTCATTATTATCATCTTATCCGCACCCAATGATGCGTAGGGCACTGCTTTCTTGTCTGACTTTCGTTATTTCTTTTTGTGGAAACATGATTTTTCTATTGTTTCTGTTATATAGCTATTTTGCCTTTAAAATAAATATGTAAATGATACTTAAATATATTTTTTAGAAAAAGTTGTTTTGGCTCAATGAGGGGTGATGAGAGACAATTATTGTTCCTGTGCGGGGTAATGAGATCCCAATGAAGAAATGAATGTGATAAAATTAAAATAATTTAATAATTCCAAAAACCTAATGGCTTCGCAAAAAATGTTAGTGTCTGATAAACATTTGAAAAAATAACAATGAAAATTTTTTAACTTTCTCAGAAAGCAATTTTTTTTGCTAAGCCTTGTAAGGTCATTTCTACTGTAAAAAAATACTGAATATTGATAGAAAATTGCCAATATTTTACCTGATAATATCAATAATATTAATGCAAAAAATGAATCTTACGAATCTTACGAAAAATACGGAAAAATATAGTGGTTTTACAGTATGTATCTTTTTTGTTAAATAATTACGGTTATATGGCAACGGACGAAACATAATAATTACATTTTCCAAAATCTTGAGATAAATGTTTTCTGGAGGTAACAAATAGCAACAATAATTACCCATGGCTGTATTAATTATGAAATTTAATTTTCACATTAAAGTGGGAGGTCTCCGAAGTAATTAAATCCGCGTTTACTAATTTTAAAACGAGAAGTGCATTGTGTGAAATATTACTGCAAATAAATCCGAATTACCAGTGACATAAGGATTCGGGAAATACGAGAAATTACATAATATTTAATATTATTTGTACCAGACACCCACCGCCTCGGGTGTCATTTAGATTCGCATCAATTAATTATTTTTACATACTTAAAAGTTAACTTACATTGTAAACTGTGATTAAATGGGCGTTGAATCTCCATTTGTTTTACCAGATTCAAAATTTGCAAACGTTTTTCGCAAATTACAGGAAGCGCTTATTTCCTTAAAAAGAAACGTTTGAGTCCTTGTTATATCCATGAAAAATAATGTTATAACAATGTGGAAAACTCGGCTTGTAAATAATGTCACAACCCTATCAAATACGTTTAAAATTATCATTTTTTAATATTAAGTGGTTTATAGATATTTAATTTTTTTGTAAATTAGAAGTTTTAAATAAAAGCTTTGTTTAAAAATTGTAGTAAAATTCAAATTTTTTTATAAGTTTCTTTCCACATTTATGTAAAACCTAGATAGATAATGCTTTTTATTTCCATATTTAACTTTACTGTTTAATAGTACAGTTATAAAAATATTTAAAAATGGCTTGTATAACTTAATTAGAATATAAATAAATCAACTATACGAAACAGTAAAATAAACTTATTTTCGTATAAACTCCATAGGCATCAGGTTCTCGGTATCCTGGACGGTTTGCGTCGGAGCTGCGGGACGTGGACTTGACTTGGGAGGATGCACGGGAGCTGGCGCCAATCGCTTGGCCTGGAGGCAGTTTGTGGCTTCCATATGCTCCACATAGGGAGCGGATATGGTATGATGATGATGATAGGTTTATTTTTTTGCAAAACCATACAAATATCGCATTTTTATGGCTCCTATTGACTTGGCCACCATCGCGCTAATGTTGGTGGAGAAGACACATTTTAGAAACGTTCATCTGTTTAGTATCAGTACCGACTAAAAAAAATGGCTGCAGTTGTTCGACACTCATTGGCCAAAATAGTAGGGAGCCTTTCAATGGTTTTATTTTTTTAAATGTCCAGCCTCTAAATGTAAATTTTAATTTCAATTACTGTTACTAGAATAAAATATAATACCTACATATATTATTCATGTTTTTAGGCAGTGATTGCAGAAAAGATGTATCCTATCAAAATGAATTCTTCAGTACCTACTCTTAATAACTAGTCTATAATATAGGTACTTACATTTATGTGAAACTACGAGTTGGGAATTTGGGCCAAAAAACTCATTGTAAAATTTAATGATACACGAATTACATAACGTTTTACAATCGGCCACAAATAATATGATGATTGATGCCATAAACAGTCTACTTCAGAAGTTGTTGCCGGTTTTGGGGTGTTTTTAATGAAACATAGCGTGTTAAAAAAAAAGCTTTTGTGGTCAAGACGGCATTTTTTAACAATTTCGAGAAAACAATATGCCATAAACGCACACTTAGCTGAAGAAAATAACCCGTTCTAGACAAACAATTTATTTCCAAACACGCCCCAACTTAGTTAACCCATAATTATTTATATTCGTTAGTGTTTAACGTTTTAGAAAATTGTTTAACTCCCCTAACTGCTTAAAAGGTCGAGGGTAATTTTCAATTTGTTATTAATTTTTTTAATCAAATACTGAGCTTAAGTATTCGTTTCCTGCTCTAAAAATATTTATTCATTATTATTCATTATACCATATGCCATGTGTAACAGCTCGTGTCAAGATGCCCAGATCCCCCTGGCTTTGTCGGGACAAGTCATCGAAAGGGTCGAGAGCTTCAAATACCTGGGAGCGTACATGACAGAAAACGGCAGAGTTCAGAAAGAACTGGGAGTGCGGCTTGGAGTAGCGGGCGCCGCATTCAACAGTATGAAAGCTGTCTGGAGATCGGATAAAACAAAATGCCGCCTTTATAACTCCTGCATCATACCTGTTCTTCTCTATGGCTGCGAATCGTGGCACCCAACTAGGGCCCAAGACAGCAGACTTCTGAGTTTTGAGAATAGGTGTCTTAGAAGAATTTTAGGTGTGCGGTTGTTTGACTTTGTAAGGAACACAGAGGTGAGGCAACGGACACAGCAACCCTTGGTTTCTACTGTCATCCGGCAAAGGCGTTTCAGCTGGCAAGGCCATATACTACGTATGCCTCCCGAGAGCCTTAACCATGCTTGCCTATTTTACAAGGCATCGGTTTCTCGGCGTCCTGGTCGTCCACTGTTGACAATTCGTCGGCAGTTTGCGTCAGAGCTGCGGGACGTGGGCTTGACTTGGGAGGATGCACAGGAGCTGGCGGCCGATCGCTTGGCCTGGAGGCCGTTTGTGGATTCCATAAGCTCCACATAGGGAGCGGAAAATTATTTAGGCATCGTATTCAAACACGTGTTTTTCGTATAAAAATATTGGATCTGTGATACCTTGGACTGCCGCTGAAAGTCAAAACTGGTGTAAACTAACGTCGTCCAAAACAGAAGGAATTTACTCTTAAGCCATAAACAAATTAATAAATTCTACAAAGAACGCAAATAAATTGCAATAATTTTTTTTTTTACTATTTTTTACCGTTGTATTTATAGTATTTATAGTATTTACGAGTATCGTCAAAACTGTAATAACTCTTTTTTTTTTTTACTATTTTTTACCGTTGTATTTATAGCTTATTTATAGTATTTACGAGTATCGTCAAAACTGTAATAACTCTTTTTTTTTTTTTACTATTTTTTACCGTTGTATTTATAGTATTTATAGTATTTACAAGTATATTTGACGTACGGTACCTTGAAGTGGGTCTGAAGTGTAAGACTGATCATCTTACCTTCAAATAATAAAATGATTAACCAACGCAGTGCCCTATGCACCATTGCATAGAGCAAGAGAAAGAAGTAGTATTAATAATATTGTATTCATAATGAATTGGATAGGTACCTACCAGTGATTTTCTAAAATTCTGAATAATTAAATAAATGATACTTAATTAGATATTCATAGATATCCACAAATTAATAAGTACGCCTAACAGCGTAACTCATGTAACTCACGGAACTCCATAGCGTAATGGCTTAGACGCTGGACTCACGATACGGAGGTTCCGGGTTTGATTCCTGGTGAGAACAAAAAGATTCAAAGTGATTTTTCTCAAGCCTGGGTGTTTATGACGTTGCTCCCCTCTGTAATTGAGACCCTGGCCTGTTGAGGTGGTTTTAAAAAAATAATCAAATAAATATTTTAAAATTTATTTTTCAACTTGACACATCCTGTTCTTTTTAAATTTCCAATATAGACCGTAATAATTTCTCGTTAAGTTAAATTTAATACAGAGTGTTTAAAAAGTGATAATTCCTGCTTTGCTTACAGCGGCAAAATAATATGCAAAATAAACATGTTTTGCGGTACAATATACCACGCGTCTTATTCCTGTACCCTAGTTACCATTTATTACTGTAATTAACGCGCGTTTATTTGACTAAAAACCAAAGGTGTAAGCGGGAAAAAAACTAACCTGTTGTTTCGGAATAAGTGGGCAGGTATAAAAACAAAATGGCAATTATCATTCTCTTTGTTTCCGTGACCGCCGTAGTTAAGTATAGGTAAGTGTTGTTGAAATCAAGTGTAAGTCTTCTTAAATCAATAATTTGACGAAAGTTTTGAAACTACTTGAAACATTTTTTAAATGAAAGTTTGATTTCACTAGATAGGTAGGTATGTCACGCAATGTCAGTAAATCACTTGTAGACCAGTCAATATAAATATGTTCGAATGGAGTAGGTTGCATTGTCCGCTTCGTAGCATCGTGGTTGCGCATTTGGCTATCGTGCATGAGGTCGATTTCGATTGTCAACATGAAATATTAATTTACATGTAATATTTCATGTGTGATACGATAGACTGGTACTGAAGCGTAACTGTTTTTGGGCCTCCTCGCGTTTTGGGGTGGCTAAAAATTGAAATTAATAAATCGACAAAAATCTTGGTAACGAGCTTTAATTTTAACTGGGCTTGGTAGCTACGCTCTTTTATTTTTTATTTTGTTTTATTTTTATTTCAATATATACATAAAAGAAAACAATACATGTCCTACTGAGTTGCCTACTGCAACTCGTCAGTAGGTGCATAAATACAAATTCAACTAAAAATAAGAGTACACAATACATACCCTAGCGCACAAAAAAATTAAAATACATATAAATAAAAATACAATTCTAAAACTCAATATAATAATTCGCGCTCTAGCAACCAAGTTCTCAGCACGCGTCTCTCTTTTAAGCTTGAAAAATTAATTATTTTTTTAATACTTCTTGGTAGCATGTTACAGATTTTTGGTATACTGTACTGGAGTGTTCTCTTACCATACTTGTTATTATATTTAGGGAGAACTAATCCTTCAGCACTCGTAAAGCGAGTATTGAAAACATGCACCGTTCTGTGTTTATACTCAGAGAAAGATGCGTGCTGAGATATTAATTTGGACCATAATAACTTAAGGTGAACTTACGCAAAAACAGACCAAATTTTTTTTTAAAATATAAATAAATAAATAGATACACCTATTCTTTAAAAAAGCTGTCTAGCTTCCCTAATGAGTAGCCTTGTTAGCGATTTTATGGATTTCTCGGTAGGCCTAGTAATCAGGTCGAACATGTCCAATGGCCAATAAACCCTAACAAGGTACAAACTAGACCCAAGTCATCCATCCTGACTATTGACGGTTACATCTGACGCAAAAAATCACCAACTTCATAACAAGTCATTTATTATAGAAACATTGGGGTTAGCTTTAATGGGGCAAATAAAATACAAGGGTGATATAAATATTATCGTTAAGAATTTTATTTAAAATAGTTTTTTTGAAAGTATTCTATCAATGATCCAGACATCTGATATGGCTTTATAACCAAAACTATTTAAGAAATTAAAAGCAGATTTTGAAATCAATTAACAGTGTGTTTCTGAACAAATTACCAGATTAAATAACTAAAACAATTAATACGCAATGAACACAGATCGAAAGGATGTAACCTAAGAAAGGCCCGGCACCAAAAGAAAACGATCTTCAAGCATCCCATGAATTAATAAGGTTTTGTTAAATATTGAAAAATAGATGTTTTGTTTTGAGTTCCAAAGGCAATTTTTTAATTTTGCTTCCTCTTCTTCTAAATTCGCCGGTAAGTAGATCGGTATATACTCGTACTATTCCAGTAACTCAAATTTGGCCTAAGCTATGATGGAGCGAACTAAAAAAATATGTAATAAAACATTGAAAAGTGCAACAGTTGAAAGACACTAATAAATTACGCAAAAATAAATCACTATCTATTGAAAAATTCTGTCTCCCAGCCGAATCCTCAACATGTTAAGAATTATATTTACGTTTGTACATTTTTTTTAATTTCAATTGGCAGAATATTTAAAAAAAAAAAAGGAAAATAATATTCTAGCTACAAGTCGTCAATTTATTAATGTACATTTTCTCCAAATTTTATTAAAGAAACAAGTTGTTACTATTTTACAATTCACGATATTTTAAATACTTTTTCAAGGTACTCATTACAGCAAATACATTACAGGATAACATATATATTTAATCCAAGTATGGCTAATTAAATCCAAGATAAATGCATGGGTTCATTATATTTGGTTACATCTGATAAACTTTAGCTGAAACGCCGTACAACGTCATTAAGAGAACAAACGTCCAAAATATTTTATTAACCCTTTGTTTGCCAGGTCAAGGGGTTATCTTAGGATCCGTGGTGCTACAAAATGGTCGCTAATTATTATCAAAACTGGAAAGGGCTGCCACAGCCATAAAATTGAATAAAAAAATTGTAGATTAAATTTTTAACCACTTTAAAAATGAAAAAATATAATACAATCCTATATACTTTGTACAGTGTACAGTTCTCAACAGAAAACTCTCTTAGTATGGAAACAAAGCGTTCATCATCATCTCAGCCCGTTGAGGTCCACTGCTGGACATAGGCCTCCCCCTGCCGCCGATCCTGCCGATCCTGCGCCGCCCCCATCCACTGTCTTCCAGCAGACTTCCTTATGTCGTCCACCCATCTCATCGGTGGACGTCCTTGAGGCCTCTGATTTCTCGGTCTCCATACCAGAACGCGTTTCGTCTATCTGTCGTCCGTCATTCTGGCTATGTGACCGGCCCATTTAACCAAGCAATTCGCTCCACCACGTCGCAGACCTTTGTCTGGCGTCGGATCCAATCGTTCCTTTTTTGGGCTCTTAATGTTATTCCAAGCATAATTTTCTCCATGCTCCTCTGTGCAACATACAATTTATAGGAGGATTGCTTAGTGAGAGTCATTGTTTCCGCGCCATAAGTAAGGACGGGCAGAATGCATTGGTGGAACACTCGAGTCTTGAGGGAGTTGGGGATGGAGCTTCGAAATGTGGAATTTAGCTTTCCAAAAGCCACCCAAGAGAGATTTATCTTCCTATCCACCTCGCAGGTCTGATTGTTTCAGCCGAAGGTAATTTTGTGACCAAGATAAACATAGTTTTCGACTTTTTCCACAGGTTGAATTTTTCCATCTGTGTTGACGCTTGTCATCAATTTCGTCTTGGCTACGTTCATTTTGAGTCCAATTTTTGCCGATTCTACCTTTAGGTCTTCAATTATCCCAGTCATCCCAGTCATCTCATCAAGGCTCTCGGATATAAGGACAATATCATCTGCGAATCTCAGGTGGTGAGGCCGCTCCCCATCGATATTCATTTTTGTTCCCAATCGCTTAAAAATATTTTCCAAAGTAAGCGTAAAGAGTTGGGAGATATTGCGTCCCCTTGTCTTACGCCTCTCTTGATAGCAAACTTATCCGTATCGTCATGTAATCGGATTACTGACGTAGCGTTGCCGAATAAGTTTTTTACAAAGCGTTAGTTAAAAGTATGCAAATACATAGCAAGGGACAACGATATTCCTCAAGTTTGAATGTCTTGGGATAACGTAGGTACCTTCTAGCTTTATTTACTCATGTCATAATATGTCGGAATATGAATACTAAACTTATTATTACTTATGTATTTGCCGTAATCGCTGTCCTTTTGCTCAGCCCAATCTAGTAAAAACGACTTAAAGTACAACGCGAAGCTTTGGCATAATTTTTAGTGGGTAGCATTAATTACAAAGTATTATAACCTTTACAAAGTGAATACCGATCCATTTAGTACGAAATACTGTTACCTTAAAATAATAAGTAACAGTTTTCTTCCGTGCAATTTCTTTTAGACAAATAAAGCAATTTTCATGTCATAGTAAGTGTACCGTATTAATGTTTAAAAATATTACATGGCTTTTGTGTGAATCAGTAATAACGACTATAATAAGCCCAATAACACACATCAATTACTTATGCCTCCAACTTAGTCATTTTTAATGATACATAAAAAACATGCCCCCGTTCAAAAAACATAATGGCCTTCCTCGACTTGTTCTTTATACGTCTATATTCTTTTTAAAATTCGCTCTACATGACCGGAGGGCGTAAAAGTATTTTGTTTTTTTGTCACTGCAATGGGTATATTAGCCTGATACTTTGCTGAATTTCGATATTTGTACATCTACGAAAAATTTTCCAACATTCGCCTGAGAGATCGCATTTCAACTGCATTCAATCCTACTCTTCGATGGATTCTTTTTTATTGACCACGCTAGAAATAAAATAATATTAATTCGGTACTAAAATTTATTATGTATACTGCCAATTTACTATTTATTTATAAGCACTTATTAGATACGACATTAGATACGAATTTAGCCTCTTTTGAAAAGCGCTTAAGAGATATTAGATACTATGGCAACCCCATATCTCGATAGCCAGGAACTAGGAACTTAACGTTGGCGCCGGTAGGCGCCTAGCTAGAGACTTCACTTCCTCTTGGGCTCCCGCTGCCGCCGGCCGCTTCCGACACACTCCAGAACCATCTCGTGATCAATTCCTCAATCATTGCTTTAAATATTACGTGTACATAGTTTAAGTTACCCTTTGTTAAATAAAACAACCTGCATACGTAAAAAAAAAAAAAAAAAAAAAAAAAAAAAAAAAAAAAAAAAAAAGAATTTAACTTCATGATCGAGCAAGGCGTATGCCGCCCATCCAAGAGCAATTGGTCCAGCCCATTACATGGTAAAAAAAAAACAACGGGGAGTGGCGACCATGCGGAGATTACAGACGGCTCAATGCACAAACAATACCGGACAAATATCCTATCCCTCAGATATACGACTTCGCGCACAAGTTAAATAGCGCAAAAATATTCTCATCAATTGACCTAACTAGGGCATACCACCAAATTCCAATTGAAACAAACGACATCCCAAAGACGGCTATAATAACACCATTCGGCCTGTTTGAATTCACATCAATGCAGTTTGGATTATGCAACGCAGCCCAGACATTCAAAGGTTTATGAACAGCATAACTCGGGATTTGGAATTTTGTTTTACGTACATTGACGTCATATTAATCGCATCAGAAAACGAGCAAGAACACCGCCACCATTTAGAAACCTTGTTCGCAAGATTAAACAATTATGGCTTAGTAATAAATTGTAAACAAATGCCAATTTGGAAAAAAAGACATAAACTTTTTAGGAGGATATACTATCTCACAGGATGGAGTAAAACCAATTAGTGAGAAAGTTCAAGCAATCCAAGATTACAAGAAACCAGAAAAAGCCAAAGATCTTCGCAGATTCCTCGGAATGATCAATTTCTACCGACGATTCATTCCAAATGCGATAAAAGCGCAACACCTCCTATTCAAAGAAATCTCGGGTTATACCAAAAATGACAACAGACCCATCAAGTGGACGGAACCCTTGACTCAAGCTTTTCATGACTGCAAAGATTCACTAATGAAGGAAACTTTACTAGCTCATCAAGATTCAGACGCCAAAATCGCTATCATGGTCGACGCCTCCGATATTGCCATGGGAGCAGCGCTGCAACAGTGGAAAGGTGGCTCATGGAAACCGCTAGCGTACTTCTCAAGAAAGTTCAACGGTGCACAGACAAGATACTCTACTTATGACAGAGAGTTAACAGCGATTTACGAGTCCATCAAGCACTTCAGACAGAATATAGAAGGTAGAAATTGTACAATTTATACAGATCACAAACCCATCACCTTCGCGCTCAACAAAAGGCATCAGTCGTCATCACCCAGACAAGAGAGACAACTCGACTTCATCAGCCAATTCACAAACGACATACAGCACATACGGGCGAAGAGAACGTTGTCGCCGACGCACTGTCAAGGATCGAGACGGTGAACGTAACAGCTAACATTGACTATAATAAAATCACAACTCTCCAACAGGAATGCCAAGACCTCAAACACATAAAAGAAACCCCTACTGGGCTGGAAATGAAGCAACTACGAATACCAGAATGTTCACAAGATATCTGGTGTGATATCAGCACGGGAAGAATCAGACCATTCATCCCCAAAAGTATGAGAAGGGATATAATAGAAAACGTCCACAACATTATTCACCCAGGTGCAAAAACAACAGTAGCTATGGTAAAAAAGCTCTTCATTTGGCCTCATGTAGATAAAGGACGTAAAAATGTTTGTCAAATCTTGCGCGACGTGTCAGAAGGTAAAAGTCACAAAGCATACAAAGAGTCCACTTCAAATGTATCCACCACCTGAGAGGAGATTCGGGCACATTAACATCGATCTAGTAGGACCCTTGCCACCGTCCAGAGACTACCAATACCTACTCACAATCATCGACCGATTCACCAAATGGCCAGAGGCAATCCCACTCAAGGATATGACAGCGGAGACAGTGGCCCGTGCGCTCATGGAACATTGGATTTCCCGTTTCGGAGTACCAGATGCAATAACTACCGACCAAGGACGTCAATTCGAATCGCTACTCTTCAAAAATCTAACAAAACGCCTGGGCATCAACCACATCCGTACGACAGCATACCACCCACAGTCAAACGGAATAGTAGAACGCAAGTCAGTGGACAGAAGCTCTACCACTAATACTACTTGGTCTGAGAAATGCAATTAGAGATGAAACAACCAACTCACCTGCTGAACTCACATATGGCACCACGCTACGCATGCCATACGATTTCTTCATCAAGTCAACGCCAGACGAGCCTGAAAACTACCTGAGAAAGCTGCAGAGTTTCTTCAACGCAATAAAACCCACCAGTACTACCCACAAAAGTACGCAAAAAACATTCATTCACAAAGACCTCAAAACATGCACGCACGTCTTTGTGAGAATGGACGGGTACAAGAGACCGCTGCAACCACCCTACGATGGCCCATTCAAAGTCTTGTCCAGAGACGATAAAAAATTTATGATAAAAATGAAAGACACCCAAAAAAACCGTGTCAATAGACAGGGTAAAACCTGCATTCAGCGCAGTAGAGGACAGCACCAACCAACCTGATGGACCACCAACTACTCAAACAACAGCGCCGAGAGCAGAGAAGGAGAATGGTAGATCAACAACAAGATCTGGTAGAACCGTGAGATTTCCGGATTACTACAAGGCTCCACTTTGCCAAGTTAAGTACATCCCCTCGCGTAAAATATATTCATATTAAACCTTCTCATACCCTATGTACAGCATAATATAATAACATCATTCCTATCATCCACGTACCTCTTACTCAAATATTACAGAACTTTGTACTTCTGATTATAGGGGACATGCAACACTGCTACTGTACATCACCAGATGAACTGGACTGTGGACGGACAGACCTCCTCTGGTACCGCAGAGGCTGGGGGGGAGGTATATGGGCAACCCCATATCTCGATAGCCGGGAACTAGGAACTTAACGTTGGCGCCGGTAGGCGCCTAGCTAGAGACTTCACTTCCTCTTGGGCTCCCGCTGCCGCCGGCCGCTTCCGACACACTCCAGAACATCTCGTGATCAATTCCTCAATCATTGCTTTAAATATAACGTGTACATAGTTTAAGTTACCTTTGTTAAATAAAACAACCTGCATACGTAAGTAACATCTTTTATTTAATGCAATACTTAAACTCATTCAATAAAGTTGACGAGATGGTATTTTACCATCCAAATACCATCTCGCCACAATACGACTTTAATGTATCTTTAAATAAAATATAAGTTCAATATAAACGCTAATCATTGCTGTCCAAAAAAGCAGTTATTGAAAAAATCGAATTAATCTTTACAGAAAAAACATCATTAACAGAACCCGATTAAAATATTAAGTGCTGCTTAATCAGAATATAATAAATATTAACATTGTCAATCTATTCAAGTTAACTTGTCATAAACTCTTGTATTGTATTGTTGTGTATTCCCTTAGTCCTTATAGAATAAACTGTTTTGTGTTCCCGCTAATCTATAACTAAAGTTTCTATAAGGCGTTTGTATTATATATATTTTACATTTGTATGTATTTCCAAATATGTTTTGTATTTTCTTTTTTATGATAAGCCTGTATAGGCGTGTATAATGAGTAAATACATAAATAAATAAAGTAGTAGTATAGATTCATTTCCGCTCCCTATGTGGAGCATATGGATTCCGCGCCCCCAGCTCATATTGACTCGACACATTGACGACTGTAACTTTTAGCCAGAGTGACAGTGAGTGAATCGTCTAGATCCACGGGAGGCTGCTATACATTCCCTCCCCGCAAAGCCAAACCACCTTCATAATAAGTTGGTGTACACTTGCACCTGGATTACTAATTAATGGTTTTACCCGCATCTTCTGGAAAAGTCTTCTGGCGTCTTGTGCTATTATAATTCTACTAAACCGTCTACACTCTTATCACCCGCACTGTGGACATTGTTTCTATACAAAGGGGTATTAATAAAATTTTACCAAATCTACCAACTCGATTATCATAATTTTTCTCGTTCTATGCAATACGATTTAATATGACCGAAAAAAACAAATATTTTTGCGAAACCCGTTGTTAGTATAACTGTTACGTATTTAAAATAGGCTGCAATGGTCCTAGCATGTTTGCCGCGTGGAAAATGAACAAATGAACGGATTAGTCATATATTGTCGTTAAAACTTTGTCGTTATGGTTGTAAATTCTTTGATTAATTTAAGGCTCTGCCGTAAATCAGCGTTAGAAATTTAAGTGTTTTCAAAACGATATTCCGGATTTGGCGACAGTCATAAAACTTCGAAAAAATTATCACATATACTTCAAACTATTTTCTAAGGAAAAAACGTTAACGATTTCCGTAAAAAAATACAAATACTATCGAGGAAAAAATAGCGAGAAGCCTTCATTTTTTTTTTTTTTTTTCAAATATCAGGATAACGAAAATCAGCTAAATACAAATAAAAACTCAATAAAAAGAGCACCAAATCTTCGGGAATTAGTGTGCAAGTTTTTCTTATATTATCTTACTTCTCTGTAAAATAAACAAAAACCTCAATATTTGTGGCCTTATTTTGTGTGCTCCGCTCACGTGTCCTATGTTATAAGGATAAGGCAATAGGTATACAATACCTCTCTTCTTCCTTATCCGCACCTAAACGGTACGACTCTTAAGCGTCAACAATTTGAGTTTAGTATATTTCCATACTATTATTATTGTTGAACCTACTTGTTTCTCTAATAATAATAAGTTCACATTTTGGTTGAAAAAGCATGTCAAGATGTCGAAATACAGTAATGAGGAAGATATTTAAAAACATTATAATCGTGCGTAATTTGACTAATTTAATCAAATAACGGATGATTATATTAATTATCTCTTTTGAGAAACGTCGTAGTTAATTTAATCTTAAATAGGACCTTAATAATGTATTCTACGCATAGAACTCAATTACAATTTTTGTGTATTTAATTTGAATACGTCATTTCACGATGATTATAATTATTATAATAATTTGGCATTGTTATTCATACAGCATATAAAGAAAACAAAAAAACTAGTGACCCTCAGTATTACTCATTATTTGAAAAATCTGATTTTGATCTTTCTAGAACAAATGTATTCAATACTTCATATGTAAATGTAACATTAAAATCCTAGTATCGTATTAATAAAACAAATTATGACATGAGGATAACGTGTTGGTACATTAATTTTATAAACTCAATAGCAAAAAAACTTCAAGAAGCTATCTTGGTTAGAAGTTATTAATTATTACCCTCATACTGAAACCCGGAGATAATTTCTTGTGATTGATTCACATTCCTTTACCTTAAACAAATATTCAGAAATGCATCTTAATTTATCATGACAGTAGGCACAGTTTATCAGTAGGTCTCTACGATAGCGTTGAAACTTGCTTTAATAAAAGGTTTCGTATGATATTTTTCTATTCTTTTTCTGTCTAGCCATGTCATAATAATGCGACAAAAATGTTCGATTCCAGAAAACTCATACTCATAAAATTTTATTGTCATAAATGCATTGGACATCTGCTACTTTTTGGGTGCTATAAAACTTTGGAACTGCATTGGGAATAGATTATTAAGTGAAATATGAAAAAGAAAGAAATATGACGTCACCTCGTTAAAATTGAAACTTTTATTCACTTTTGTATTAACACACGAATCCTTTGAACTTTGAATTTTATGTTTCCCTTAGTTTCCTTGAATTTTACGTTAATTATTTTTTATCGACAATTTGTTTTCTATTTCCTTTTTCTCTGGCATACCAATATATTGATCATTGGCCATTGGCTGTATACAGCTGCGTAAATTGAAGATAACGTTTGGGCATTTGAAATATAGTTTTATGGAAAACTTTGTCAATGAACTGGGTCAAATGTTAAATAAACGTAATGAACAGGTGTATCGTAAATTACCAGAAAAAATTAACCTATCTCCAAGAGATAATTAGAAAAAGATTGATAGTAAGTCGCTTAACGACGTCTTAATGACGATTATAATTAATTATCAAAGCATAAAAAATAAGTAAATTGCCGAAAATTCAGTGTTAATGTTTTGTAGTCAATCGTTTACATGATTTAATAAAATTAGCAATATATTTTTCATGGTATTTTTAGTGTTAGTATTGTGATTATTGGCTGTATTGTTTATATGTTGTTCAATATTTAAAAGATTTTCCAATTTTCATAAAAATTATGTAAGTTAGTAGATATATTTTCTTTTTATCACTGCCTCTGTCTTTAAAAAAATATGTCCTTGACTAGTTTTTGGAGATCAAAAAAATCTGAAAAAATTAAGTATGTTTCACAAGAGTACTATTTAGTACTAATGAAAGAAAAAAAAAAAATTATTTTCATACGTATATTAAAATTTTATACTGCGAGTTTTGTACTGATAATATTTTTTAGCGAAATATTTTACTGTTGAGTCCATAAACAGTCCAGTAACGCTAATTTTTTACTATTAAAATGATAATCAACTTATTGTTGTCTCTTGCGCTTAAGTATTCAGAACCTATTTCCCAACACTTACACCACACTTCACACACGTACCACAATACAACATATTTATTCACAACATAAACATTTCAAATACTAGTTTCCTCACTCTTGATGTCTTCAGAAATTTATTTTTTACATCGTGTTGTGCACTTAATTGTACTTACATAGCTCTGTGTGTATAACATTAAAAATATAATTAAATAAACAAATAAAAATTCAGATTTTCAAAGTTAGCGAAACTCTTCACTGACCAGATAATACACCTATAAGACATTGAAGCGTCAATCGTGAAAAGAATTCACAATGAGTGTGATCTGTAGTCACCCTTTCCTATTAGTGTAGAGATTTATTGCTGGTCCATCGCTCAAAATCGTGTTGTTTTAGGGGAGTCAGTCGTGATATGAATCCACTAAAGTCCACAAGGATGATAATTTGATAAATAACCTTCACATTGTCAAAACGTGAGGTTTGTGAACACCAGAGTGGATTTTGAAAGTGAGAGTAGCCTCTATTTTGTTTAAAGGATATTTAAAAATTAAAATTAAAATGAGACTAAATTAAATTATTGATGGAGATATGAAACAAGTACCGGTGAATAATCGATACGTAAGGAAAACTGAGGTAAACAATTAAATGAAAATTAAAATAAGGCTGTAGATACAGAGGTGTAAAGTTAAGCAGTGAACGCAGTAATAATTGTTGATTGATGGTGATGAATACCCGATACATTTATAATATACATTTATAAGATACGATTATAATGTACTTGATATAATGTTTTGACAGAGTAATTATTTATTTTAATATTTTAAACCTTCGCAATATCTATTCCAGTTTATCATCGCACTTTATCTTTCTTACATACCTACTATCAGAAAAAAGATGTGCAGTAAAATAATTCTAATAAGATTACATTCAGTTGATTAGGTGAAGAGTTTAAATTATGTTTTTTTTAAATAATTGTACTTGTTCAAATAAAACATGTAATAATAATATTAGTCTATGAAAAAATTATATAGTACTAAATAAATATAATAATAAAAAAATAATAATAATAAAAATTAAATAACCACACTAACTAACTTACCCTCGTCCGCACCCGGCGGTGCATAGGGCACTGCATCGGCACACCAAGTGTAGCGTATCTTGATCATTTTATTACATGAAGGTAAGATGATTAAAAATTGTTTTAATTAATTTGTGGGTTCCAGATTCAAAGTAAATATATTACGAATTATTTTTAAAATTTTTAATTCTTTAAATAACACTGCAAAAACCTACAGAATACCCCTCATCCAAATACTACAGAATTGTTTTTGTCATTTTTCAATTCTATTGCAGCTTCCGTAAATGCATTAATGACACCAGAAACGTCCATAAATCATTCTAGAATCTGCATTTTTTAGTACCTACATTTATTTAATTCGCCTTGGCGATATTTTAGTGCCGTTTTATGGATCTTTAGCAACTAAAATGCCGCATTATATCACATACTGCCTTCTGCCTGAACACTATCTCTGATCAACTAAGGACCCTCGTAAACACAAAGATGACGGGTCCGATTTTGAATTCCATGCATGTGCCATAATCCGTATCAGACCTCAAAGAAAATGAATTCATTTTTTGCTACTAAGATCTTGCTTCCGTTGTAGGAGTAACATTTTCAAATTCTCCTTCCTTAAAGATATTTGATCTTGTTATGAGAAACAATAGAAACATACTAATGTTTAGAAGAAGGACCGTGTAAGGATAGGAATTTGTTAATAAAACTGCGACTGAATGAGTTAAAATATCTTGGGGTGTAAACTATTTTAATACGGTCCTTATATAAATATTTTATGTTTTTATGACCTATTACTAACGCGTGTTCAAATACAATGTTAAATATACAATTTTCAACATAAAAATATTTTTTAAAAATGGCGTTGATTGTACACGATTAAGGTTTGTTATAATCCTTTTTGCATAAGGTTTGTTATAATTTATCTACGTTGAAAAGAAATTAAAATTATAAATTTGACTATAAATTTTTGTGCCTATATATTGATTGGACGTGTTGTGTTGAATCACAATGCATAAATCAAAGCAATTCGTTGATCAAACTCAAGCAATTCGCTGTTTCTGGTTATATTTATGTGCATCTTAATTTTTCTAGTTAAAATGCTTAAACGTGATTTTCTTAGTAACAGAATTGCGTATAATTTAAGTCTAAAAAACTATTCCCCATGTCTCAATGTAACAGATTGACCAATCAACACAACAATCAAACCAGGCAAAAACATAAGTCATTAAATTGCTTTTTTAACGGATTAATTAAATGTTAACTCCTGTTGACAGTGCAGCGATCATCAATGGTCATCATCACTGTCTTATTTAGACACATTTAGTAATCCGGTCACAATTTCTCTGCTGATTGTTGATGGACCAATTAGCCAATTGACTTGTTAAGTTTACACAAGACTAGAATAGAAAACCGGACCACCTGCCTAAGTCATGGTTATTTTCGCTAACTGTTTAAAGATCTCATTAATAGAACAATTTGTGTCCGATATTTTTTTCGCGATACTTTAACAGAGTTTAGTGTTCATTAAGCTGCTTTGTTCAATTCGATCAATCCGCTTTGAAGCATTGGGAACCATGTTCAGATTTTATGATCAGTTTTATGTGTGATGTAAAAACGATTAGAGAATATTCGAACGGTTTAAATCGATATGTTTTACTATTGATAAAACGTGTATCTCCCTTTTAAATATATTAGATTGAAGGTTTTGCATATATATATGTACTTAACATTTATCATGCGATTTAATAGTTTCCAGTCATCGTTAAAAATTAACTGTACCTATTTCGCTTAATTAATTAAGGTAAACATTGTAGTATGTACTTAATAAATTAAATTACAGACCTCCCATGTTCAGTATTTTTTACAACCATCTTTGTTTTAAGTATCATCTACGAAAAATTGAAAAAAGTCTTGTTAATTAAAAAATTTCCACCATTTGGGTAGCGTTAAGCATTGAAATTCTATAGTTACAGTATATTGGGCTATAATTACAATAGTCTATGCACTTAGTATATGTACGACGAACTGTAATTCAGTTTTTAAATGTATAGCAACTTTAAGTCCAGTTCTCGAGAAAATAGAGCTTCAAAATTCATAAAAATTACGATGGTCGACATATTATTATAACCATTTTCTTCCCTATTCATAATTCTTTTCATAGTCGCACATCGATTATTCCGACTTTTCACATGTCCAATTTCAAGTACTTGATGATGCCATGTGTTTTTCGGCGTTCTTAGATTCTTACACCTAGGCACACTTGCGTATTGTTACTGTTACAATCATTTTTTAATAAAGTTTCAAATAAATAATATAAATACCTTTATTAACCGAGTGTATCTGCGGCAGGATGCTGGTCACGTTTAGTGTCAACTTTAGATGTACGCGATAGTAGCCGTGTGTGAATTATCAAAGCAAGATTGCAGTAAGAATAATAGATTGACGCGTGTACAACTTCACATGCACCTGTTTATCAGTGCACATTGCGATCATCAAGGACAACCGAAACACCTGGACCAGGTTTAATTTGCTAAAATTATATTGCACGCAAACTCTCGATTATCAAAATGTAGAGAAATTACTTGGATTCTGCAAATTACTTTACAGTTTTACACTTCAATAGTTCATTTGTCAAGTAGAGTATACAATTATGCAATTTTTCTTGTTGACACATGTTTACTTTATTCTGCACAATGAATACGATGTAGGACTTCGTAGGAAACCAAAAGCTGTAAAGAGAAGTGGTTTCCGAGCTAGCACATTAAATCCAAAGACGTACTGCATAATAAATACTATGAGTATACTATTAAGTATACTCCACAAAGCTTTTGCTTGTCAGAAACGAACTGATAATACTTCGTTAAACTTCACACCAATCGCTATATTTCTGTTTATAAACGTGGTTCTATCACCTTATGTATGGTAGTGAAGCGTGGTGTTGGAAAAATAAGGATGAAAGTAGACTGTAGCTGTAGAAAGTAGCTGTTGAAATGCGATCTCTTAGGCGAATGTGTGGTAAGACTATGTATGATAGGTGTACAAATGTCGAAATTAGAGCAGAGTGCAAGGGTGAGATAAGCATTATTGACAAAATTAAGAAAGGGCTTTTACGCTGGTTTGGTCATGTGGAGCGAATGATTGATGAAAGAACGGCTAAAAAGAGTTTAAATGCAAGTTTGCCTGGATGTACAAGCCGAGTATCCCGAGAAAGACATGGCATGACCAAGTACGACAAGTACTTGAAAGTGGACATGTGAAAAGTCGGAATAATCGGCGTATGTGCATGAGAAGATGTATGAATGTAGAGGAAGCAAAGGAAGTCTGTCAGGACAGAGTAGAATGGCGTTTTATCTTCTCTGCCTACCTCTACGGGGAAATGGCGTGATGGTTAGTTAGTTAGTTAGATATATATATATTTTTAAATCTAGTATGAATAAAATATTACCAAAATCAAAATCAGTTTTCTGGAATTTCCCAAAATATAATATTGCCCAATTTATAAAAAATATCTTGGTACACTGCGCTTGATGTACTAAAGCAGAGCCGTGCATCATCAGATGCAAACAAGGGAAAATAGGGTAGGTGCTATAGTTATTGAACATGCTAAAATAATTGAACACCCTTAATTAGATTCTCAAAAACAAGCCAACTCAAAGAATTTACTTTTAGCAGAAATATGTTTTAGTGAGTTCTTTTTTTAAGTAAATGTATTCATGCTTTTGTTTTATTTCAATGGCAAAATTTGAAAATGTGACATTTTATTTGACAGCGAATCTTAAAATTGTGAAAAAAACATGATGTAGTTAGCCCTTGACACTAAGAAAAAATTCCTTCATAACTCCGAACTTTTTCAAGCTTTGGACCGTGCATAAACTAAGGCTTGTATTTTGTCAATATTTTTTTGATAAATTAAGAAATACCCTATCCTGCTCTAAAAAAAATAAAAATGTATCCAATTACTGTTGACTATCTTAAATTAATAAAAAATTAATAAAGTCGGATTACGGACGATAATTTTACGTGATAACGTCATAAGAAAACATTGATGAAAAAAAGCATACTTTTATGAACTGAATTGAATTATTATTACTGAATTATCATTATTTTGTATAATACAAAGCAGGAGTTAATTGAAAATTATTTTTTTTTCCATAAATTATCATTTTTTTGCACTCGTTAATTTCACTTTCACTTTGTAGCTTGTGTGCTGCTGCTGTCTCCCTTCTACTCGGACGCATCGGCCAATGGAGTGGAAGAGAGATAGATGCGTCACAAACCGAACGCTTAGGCCGATCGTGCCTCTTATCGCTTGTTCCGCGCTCTCGCTTGCACACTCGGCTCAGCCGGCGTTCATCGATTTATTTTATTAACGCTATCACGTCAAAATATTAAATTCCAGGGAGAAAAGCGACCGTGAGTCACGTGATGTGGTATGCTCTTAAGCTTATTATTTTTATTTTTCCTCATGTCTGCCCATCGTAAATAATTTAGTGTTGTGGTATTTACTTCAAGTTGATAGTGCGAGTATCAGACGCGTGGTTGTCACCTGTTACAGGTGCTTTTATTAAAATAGCACCCGCAGATTGGACATGCACACTGCACACTGCACACTGCAACTATCAAGGACGAAATTATGCAAAAGTCAGCGTTTTACACAAAGACAAAAACATCAATGCACTTAACATTTTTTGTCTGGCATTTAATAAAAGAAAATCATATTTACTACTACTACTTCTCTCTCGTGTATAGGTGCATGGGGCACTGCATCGGTACAGCAAGTATACAGAGTCTTACCAATTTATTACATGTAGGCAGGATGATCAGTCTTACGCTTTAGCGCCAGTTCAAGGTATGAGATATTAAGTATTTTTGTGTGAAAATCACATTCAAAAAAATATTTTATAATATTGACTCCCATCGGGTATCGAACCCGCAACCTCTACGTGGCAGCAACCGCTACACGACGAAGCGGAAGTAGAATTTTTTTCTGCTATTTTTAAGTACACTTGAAATGGGTTGGATTGGGTTTTTAAAAAAAAAAAAAAGAAACAACAAAAATAATGCCCTGTTTGAGTGAAAAATCATCTCAAGTGCGTTGTATCTACATCAAATACAAACTTATTTATAAATTAATTCCAGTCGCAATTTATGAGTATAACAATTAATTAAAGAAACGATTAATTGATACGTGAAATATTGGATTTCAACCCGTCTTGCAGCTACAAAGCGCGTTTCGATTGGAATCAGGTTTTTTTTTCATAATAATCACGTCATACTAATGGCAAAATAATTCTACTTATTTTACTGATAACTGATTTCAGTTAATTATAAGAACGCAAATGCTTCTTTTTTTTACAAAAAAAAAATTAAAAGGCGTTTCTGTTATCATCCGCATCAATTTGATATTTTCTTACTAAGGATGGTGTAAGCCTTATTAGATCGACGTGTAATAATCATTGGGCTGATATATGCGGCGAATAAATAATTCCTGGATCTGGTAAGGCACAAGATAAATGACGTAGATCTCGCGCTTGATCTTCGATCCTTTCAAAACAAAAGCTCTCGGCGAGCTTTGTATCGAGTGAAGAACAATGCGTCGATCGGATAACAGAAGTCACCCGAACTTGGACCAAATCCACAGCGGAAGTGAGAAATGATGTAAGGGAAAATAACATTTGAACAACATTTTGAATGTCCAAATATTTGTGTACAAAAACTGGATTTTAACCAATGTGGGCTTGCATCCGATAATAACCATATAATTATTTTATTTATTTATTTTATTCTATTGTTTTTACGCCCATAGGGCTTTTACATAGACATTTTTAAATTATTACACAGTAGGTAGCTATTCATTACCGCCAGAGATGGCATCCAGACATTGTTCCTTAAAATGCACTAGATTTGTGTTGAAAACATCAATATTGTTAGTATATTTTTTTAGCCAGTGCGTGCATTCTTCGTATCGGTGAGTTAGCACTGTAATTGGTCGATGATTGGCTACAGTAAAATAGTGCATTACTACGGGTAACTCGACCAGGCACTCGTATACTAATTAAATTTGTTGGTTGACAACAATCAAACATAGATTTTAATACTTTGAACAGAAAGAGCAAATCATTTAATATTCTTCTATTTTTTACATTTCTCAATATTTTACATCTTAACACAAACGAGGAGTTAATGAAAGTTAATCCCTATAAACGCCTATATATATAAATATATATATATATATATATATATATCTACCTTAAAGCTGAAATGCTGGAAGATAAATATGTCATTTTGTTAATATATTCATATTATGTAAATGCTTAAAACATGTAAGTCATATATGTATATACATAAACATGGAAGATCTCTCTCTTTTATTTTATTTCGA